>CM042417.1:2907353-3007353 GCA_023634145.1 Thymallus thymallus | reverse complement strand
TGGCAACAGTTCTGGTGGACATTCCTGCAGTCAACAGCCACTTGTATTTTACCTCGATGGCGTTGTGTGACAAAACCGCACATTTTAGAGTGGCTATTTATTGTCCCCAGCACAAGGTGCACCTGTGCAATGATCATGCTGTTTAATCAGCTTCTTGATATTGCCACACGTGTCAGGTGGATGGATTATCTTGGCAAAGGAGAAATGCTCACTTATAGAGATTTCAGAGAAGTAAGCTTTTTGTGAGTATGGAAAATATCTGGGATATTTTATTTCAGCTCATGAAACATGGGACCAACACTTAACTTGTTAAGTTTATATTTTTGTTCAGAGTAATAATTAAGCAATGTTTGATTATGCGTTCTAGGAAGGAGGCTAGTGTGTGTATAGGAACATTATGGATGGGAATTGTTTACTGCACATGGACGCTGCCTCAAGAAAATTGTTGAAGTACTATTTAATTATTATTAAACTGTTTTAATTTAACCTTTATTTAACTAGGCAGTTAAGAACAAATTCTTATTTACAATAACTGCCTACACCGGCCAAACTTGGATGACGCTGGGCCAATTGTGTGCCCCCCCCCTATGGGACTCCCAATCACGGCCGGATGTGATTCAGTCTGTATTCGAACCAGTTTATCTGTAGTGACTCCTCTAACACTGAGATGCAGCGCCACTTGGGAACTGAGGACTGTTCTCCTCACTTACCTTGACAGCAGGGACTTGTCTCTTGGGGATGTGTGTTCTGGTGCCATTGGCCTCCACCACTGTGGTCTTCTCAACATAGTCTCTCACTGTCTTCCTGTAGTCGGCCAAAAACATATTCTTCTCAAGCAGACAGGGTCCAAACATGGGTAAACTCTAAAAGCAGGAGGTATAGAAGGGTGAGGGTTAACAGACAGGGTCCAAACCTGGGTAAACTCTAAAAGCAGGAGGTATAGAAGGGTGAGGGTTAACAGACAGGGTCCAAACATGGGTAAACTCTAAAAGCAGGAGGTATAGAAGGGTGAGGGTTAACAGACAGGGTCCAAACCTGGGTAAACTCTAAAAGCAGGAGGTATAGAAGGGTGAGGGTTAACAGACAGGGTCCAAACCTGGGTAAACTCTAAAAGCAGGAGGTATAGAAGGGTGAGGGTTAACAGACAGGGTCCAAACCTGGGTAAACTCTAAAAGCAGGAGGTATAGAAGGGTGAGGGTTAACAGACAGGGTCCAAACCTGGGTAAACTCTAAAAGCAGGAGGTATAGAAGGGTGAGGGTTAACAGACAGGGTCCAAACCTGGGTAAACTCTAAAAGCAGGAGGTATAGAAGGGTGAGGGTTAACAGACAGGGTCCAAACCTGGGTAAACTCTAAAAGCAGGAGGTATAGAAGGGTGAGGGTTAGTTGTCCTATCTTGATATATCTGATTGTATTGGAACTCGACGTGAAAGTAAATACATTTAATTTGTTTCCTCTGGTAAAATATTACTGATCACTTTTTTCGTTTATAAAATACATCAAAAGTACTTAAATATAGATATGCTTATGTTATTGATGGTTTTTGATTGTTTAATATGGTTCTAAGTGAGTATTTTACTTATTCATAACTCTCCAATTATCTTGGCAATAACAAAGTAATATTTGTTTTATTTCTTATAAATCTGTCTGTTGTAGATGGTTTGTATTATTGTGTTGTTTCCTCCTCAGCCATAGTTTACAGGTTTGTTTACCTAACAGAGAGATTGTGTGTCTGATTCCTGCTGATTAGTGAGTCTTTAAGCTTCACCTCCACTAGTGAGGACTGAAGCATCACTGATGTGACTCATTAGAGGCATCAGAGGAGAACAAGCAGACGGTGAGAGAGGCATGAGACGAGAGCTCAAACACCCACAGACTGACCGCATTAAAGGAACACTGTTTGTTTTGGAGTAGGGGCCCCTGTTTTTCATCCTGGGAAATTAATGAGATCAGTTCGGCCACTTTTACACTTTTACTGTATCAAGCTCTGGAGGTGTCCTCAGGGCTTATTGACTTTGTACAGGTTTCGTTTTAATTTTCTTTTGTCAACTTTCACTTTATTTTTCACAGCAGGTGGTAATGGAGGGTGGCTTTCAGGGAAGCTGATGGTGGTAATGGAGGGTGGCTTTCAGGGAAGCTGATGGTGGTAATGGAGGGTGGCTTTCAGGGAAGCTGATGGTGTAAATGGAGGGTGTTTTTCAGGGAAGCTGATGGTGGTAATGGAGGGTGGCTTTCAGGGAAGCTAATGGTGGTAATGGAGGGTGGCTTTCAGGGAAGGTTTACTCCCATTGGCATCTCCTGCATCTCCTGCAATATATTCCTTCACCATTCAGACTTAAGACATTACCATGTCAATGAATAGGAATTGCTTTCTCACTCAAATTGGTTGCTGCCTGCCTGCAAGTTACTTCTCTTGAAAACAATGTGTTGGCTTGGTGGATGTGATGCAGCTACAGGAGAATATTACCTGAAGTGTTGGCTTGGTGGATGTGATGCAGCTACAGGAGAATATTACCTGAAGTGTTGGCTTGGTGGATGTGATGCAGCTACAGGAGAATATTACCTGAAGTGTTGGCTTGGTGGATGTGATGCAGCTACAGGAGAATATTACCTGAAGTGTTGGCTTGGTGGATGTGATGCAGCTACAGGAGAATATTACCTGAAGTGTTGGCTTGGTGGATGTGATGCAACTACAGGAGAATATTACCTAAAGTGTTGGCTTGGTGGATGTTATGCAGCTCCAGGAGAACATTACCTAAAGCACTCAACGTCTTCTCTGAAATGGTCCATTATATTTCACAGTAGCATAACAGCCAAAACACAGCATTCTATTGGAAATAACACATTTTAGTTTTTACGAAACATTGAATATAGCCATTGAAACACATTTAATAACAGATTCATATATGGAAAAACTGTCAAAAATGTAGTCAAAAGGAAGCATGCTTTGAGGTGTCTGTCATATTTGACAGATATAAGACAGCTCATAAATAATTTATTATGCCTCGATCAGGGCCTGAAGCGGAGAGGGGGCCTCAAGCGGAGAGGGGGCCTCAAGCGGAGAAGGGGCCTTAAGCGGAGAGGGGGCTTTAAGTGGAGAGGGGGCCTGAAGCAGAGAAGGGGCCTGAAGCGGAGAGGGGGCCTTAAGCGGAGAGGGGGCTTTAAGCGGAGATATACAGTGTATTCGGAAAGTATTCAGACCCCTTGACTTTTTCCACATTTTGTTAAGTTACAGCCTTATTCTAAAAATGATGAAATTGTTTTTTTCCCTCATCAATCTACACAATACCCCATAATGACAAAGCCTCAACAGGTTTTTAGAAATGTTTGCTTTAGACCCTTTACTCAGTACTTTTGCAGAAATTACAGCCTTGAGTCTTCTTGTGTACAAGCTTGGCACACATGTATTTTTGGAGTTTATCCTATTCTTCTCTGCAGATCCTCTCCAGCTCTGCCAGGTTGAATGGGGAGCGATGCTGCTCAGCTATCTTCAGGTCTCTCCAGAGAGTCCGGGCTCTGGCTGGGCCACTCAAGGACATTCTGAAACTTGTCCCAAAGTCACCGTAGGGATGGTGCCAGGTTTCCTAAAGACATGATGCTGCCACCTCCATGCTTCACCGTAGGGATGGTTCCACGTTTCCTCCAGACATGAGGCTGCCACCACCATGCTTCACCGTAGGGATGGTGCCAGGTTTCCTCCAAACGTGACGCTTGGTATTCTGGCCAAATAGTTGAATCTTGGTTTCATCAGACCAGAACATGTTTTGGTATCCTTCCCCAGGTCTGTGCCTCAACACAATCCTGTCTCGGAGCTCTACAGACAATTCCTTCGACCTCATGGCTTGGTTTTTTGCTTGGTGTGTGCTTTTCCAAATAATATCCAATCAATTGAATTTACCACAGGTGGACTCCAATTAAGTTGTAGAAACATCTCAAGGATGATCAATGGAAACAGCATGCACCCGAGCTCAATTTTTAGTCTCATAGCAAAGGGTCTGAATACTTAAATAAAGTATTTCTGTTTATTATTTGTAATATATTTCCACTTTGTCATCATGGGGTATTGTGTGTAGATTGCTGAGAATAAGGCTGTAACGTAACAAAATGTGGAAAAAGTCATGGGGTCTGAATATGGAGGCACTGTATATACAGTATATATACATATATATATATATATATATATATATAGAGAGAGAGAGAGAGAGAGAGAGACCCAGCTAGTACATACAGTGGGGAGAACAAGTATTTGATACACTGCCGATTTTGCAGGTTTTCCTACTTACAAAGCATGTAGAAGTCTGTCATTTTTATCATAGGTACTCTTCAACTGTGAGTGACGGAATCTAAAACAAAAATCCAGAAAATCACATTGTATGATCTTTAAGTAATTAATTTGCATTTTATTGCATGACATAAGTATTTGATACATCAGAAAAGCAGAACTTAATATTTGGTACAGAAACCTTTGTTTGCAATTACAGAGATCATACGTTTCCTGTAGTTCTTGACCAGGTTTGCACACACTGCAGCAGGGATTTTGGCCCACTCCTCCATACAGACCTTCTCCAGATCCTTCAGGTTTCGGGGCTGTCGCTGGGCAATATGGACTTTCAGCTCCCTCCAAAGATTTTATATTGGGTTCAGGTCTGGAGACTGGCTAGGCCACTCCAGGACCTTGAGATGCTTCTTACGGAGCCACTCCTTAGTTGCCCTGGCTGTGTGTTTCAGGTCGTTGTCATGCTGGAAGACCCAGCCACGACCCACCTTCAAAGAATGATGTTTCCACCTCCATGCTTCACGGTTGGGATGGTGTTCTTGGGGTTGTACTCATCCTTCTTCTTCCTCCAAACACGGCGAGTGGAGTTCAGACCAAAAAGCTCTATTTTTGTCTCATCAGACCACATGACCTTCTCCCATTCCTCCTCTGGATCATCCAGATGGTCATTGGCAAACTTCAGACGGGCCTGGACATGCGCTGGCTTGAGCAGGGGGACCTTGCGTGCGCTGCAGGATTTTAATCCATGACGGCGTAGTGTGTTACTAATGGTTTTCTTTGAGACTGTGGTCCCAGCTCTCTTCAGGTCATTGACCAGGTCCTGCCGTGTAGTTCTGGGCTGATCCCTCACCTTCCTCATGATCATTGATGCCCCACGAGGTGAGATCTTGCATGGTGCCCCAGACCGAGGGAGATTGACCGTCATCTTGAACTTCTTCCATTTTCTAATAATTGCGCCAACAGTTTTTGCCTTCTCACCAAGCTGCTTGCCTATTGTCCTGTAGCCCATCCCAGCCTTGTGCAGGTCTACAATTTTATCCCTGATGTCCTTACACAGTTCTCTGGTCTTGGCCATTGTGGAGAGGTTGGAGTCTGTTTGATTGAGTGTGTGGACAGGTGTCTTTTATACAGGTAACGAGTTCAAACAGGTGCAGTTAATACAGGTAATGAGTGGAGAACAGGAGGGCTTCTTAAAGAAAAACTAACAGGTCTGTGAGAGACGGAATTCTTACTGGTTGGTAGGTGATCAAATACTTATGTCATGCAATAAAATGCAAATTAATTATTTAAAAATCATACAATGTGATTTTTTGGATTTTTGTTTTAGATTCCGTCTCTCACAGTTGAAGTGTACCTATGATAAAAATTACAGACCTCTACATGCTTTGTAATTAGGAAAACCTGCAAAATCGGCAGTGTATCATATACTTGTTCTCCCCACTGTAACTCTCTTAGAACCACATGTTACTTAGAGCTTGGTGAGAGAAAGCAATTCACCTAGTCACCTCATCAGCGCTACACACTGCTGGCATCAGATGATGGCAGGATGATTACTGGCCCCAACATATGTAAGAGGGAATTAAGCTCATGTTGGCAGGCAGTTTGTCTGCCGTGTGTGTGAGTGAGTGAGTGAGTGAGTGAGTGAGTGAGTGAGTGAGTGAGTGAGTGAGTGAGTGAGTGAGTGAGTGAGTGAGTGAGTGAGTGAGTGAGTGAGTGAGTGAGTGAGTGAGTGAGTAAGTGAGTGAGTGAGTGAGTGAGGCAGGCCATGGGGCTCTCAGTGCTTTATTGAAATTGCAGTGATGCCCGACAGGTGAGAATAGCTCTAACATATCACTGAGGCTGTGTGGAAAGCCAATCCCACAGCCAAATCTCCAAATTGACCAGATGAAATTAGGTAAATCCAAGCTGTTCAAACTATCAACATTGATTCAGCTTTTCAAATGTAGATTTTTCTGTGTCTAATTTTCAACAGCTTGCTTCCTTTAACTGTGAGCGTTTTGAAATATAGCGGAAAAGTTGTCCAGAGAAATTCCACTGGATTTTCCAACACAAAATGATTAGTTGGCAGGGTCGTGTTTCCGTACGGGAGTTGCCGCGATAGGACAAAACTGTAACGACCAATAGGATATCACGAAATTGGGGAGAATTTTTTAAATAAAAAATTAAGAAAAATATGTATTCCTAGCAGTTGTGCTTCCACTGATAGTTAGTCTCAGTATTAGTCTCCACTGACAGTTAGTCTCAGTATTAGTCTCCACTGACAGTTAGTCTCAGTATTAGTCTCCACTGACAGTTAGTCTCAGTATTAGTCTCCACTGACAGTTAGTCTCAGTATTAGTCTCCACTGACAGTCTCCTTGGCATATCAAGCGATTGCATCTCCGTTTCTTCACAAGCAAATGAAAGTGAACTTGTGTTGCCACTAGTTCTGCCGCTTCTAAAATTAGTACATTGATTGCAAACCTACACCTACATTGACTTAGTTTCAAACACATTAAATAGTTAATGTGCTAGAAATGTCTTTCTGTGCTCAGAGATATCGTAACAAAACATGGTTTGTGTCCCAAATGCCACCATATCCCGTTTGAAGAAAGGGTTCTACTGTAGAAAGGGTTCTACATGGATCCCAAAATGGTTCTACGTGGAACCAAAAGGGTTCTCCATTGGGGACAGCTTTTAGGTTCTAGATAGCACCTTTTTTCTAAGAGTGTACAAAGGGAATAGGATGACATTTGGCAGGAACACAGTCTGGAACACAGTCAGGAACACAGTCTGGAACACAGTCTGGAACACAGTCAGGAACACAGTCAGGAACACAGTCTGGAACACAGTCAGGAACACAGTCAGGAACACAGTCTGGAACACAGTCTGGAACACAGTCTGGAACACAGTCTGGAACACAGTCAGGAACACAGTCTGGAACACAGTCTGGAACACAGTCTGGAACACAGTCAGGAACACAGTCTGGAACACAGTCAGGAACACAGTCAGGAACACAGTCAGGAACACAGTCTGGAACACAGTCAGGAACACGGTCTGGAACATGGTCTGGAACACAGTCAAGAACACAGTCTGGAACACAGTCTGGAACACAGTCAGGAACACAGTCAGGAACACAGTCAGGAACACAGTCTGGAACACAGTCTGGAACACAGTCAGGAACACAGTCAGGAACACAGTCTGGAACACAGTCAGGAACACAGTCAGGAACACAGTCAGGAACACAGTCTGGAACACAGTCAGGAACACAGTCTGGAACACAGTTTGGAACACAGTCTGGAACACAGTCAGGAACACAGTCAGGAACACAGTCAGGAACACAGTCTGGAACACAGTCAGGAACACAGTCAGGAACACAGTCTGGAACACAGTCAGGAACACAGTCTGGAACACAGTCAGGAACACAGTCAGGAACACAGTCAGGAACACAGTCTGGAACACAGTCAGGAACACAGTCTGGAACACAGTTTGGAACACAGTCTGGAACACAGTCAGGAACACAGTCAGGAACACAGTCAGGAACACAGTCTGGAACACAGTCTGGAACACAGTCTGGAACACAGTCAGGAACACAGTCAGGAACACAGTCTGGAACACAGTCTGGAACACAGTCAGGAACACAGTCTGGAACACAGTTTGGAACACAGTCTGGAACACAGTCAGGAACACAGTCAGGAACACAGTCAGGAACACAGTCTGGAACACAGTCTGGAACACAGTCAGGAACACAGTCAGGAACACAGTCTGGAACACAGTCAGGAACACAGTCTGGAACACAGTCAGGAACACAGTCTGGAACACAGTCAGGAACACAGTCAGGAACACAGTCAGGAACACAGTCTGGAACACAGTCAGGAACACAGTCTGGAACACAGTTTGGAACACAGTCTGGAACACAGTCAGGAACACAGTCAGGAACACAGTCTGGAACACAGTCAGGAACACAGTCAGGAACACAGTCAGGAACACAGTCTGGAACACAGTCAGGAACACAGTCAGGAACACAGTCTGGAACACAGTTTGGAACACAGTCTGGAACACAGTCAGGAACACAGTCAGGAACACAGTCTGGAACACAGTCTGGATTCCACACAGGCGTCACATTTTACTGTCTTTCTCTCTGTCTACTCATCCACACCTGTTCGACAAATATCACCTAACCGGTGAGTGAAATAAACCAAAGTACAGATGGTTAGTAGGCAACACGTTGCAACGTTTATTGGTAGATCCTCAGGAAGAGCAGATGTATGTGACATTTAACTATTTATTCATTGTGGTTTGTTTTTCATTCGATTTTGTATATTTTTTTTCAATTTCATATGCTAATGAGATCAACTCTAAACTCTAAGCTCATTGTGTGCATATCATTAAAAGTAGCAAAGGTTTCAATTTGACATTAAATACCACACATTCAATATTAACCACCTCCAATCACATAGGTGCATATTACGACACACAGGGAAGCACTATGCTAAGTATTCATAGAGTAGCCTATGCATAAATCATTACAGTATGATACACTGCTACCCTATCTAGCCCTTACTACAGTATGATAGAGAGAGAGGATGAGAGAGAGAGAGAGAGAGAGAGAGAGGAAGGGAGATATAAAGAGAGAGAGAGAGAGCGAGAGACAGGGGTCGGATGGAGAGAGAGGGAGAGATACAGAGAGAGAGAGAGAGAGAGCGAGAGAGAGGTTTTTGATGGACATAGAGAGAGAGAGAGAGAGAGAGAGAGAGAGAGAGAGAGAGAGAGAGAGAGAGAGAGGGAGGAGGGGGACGGATGGACAGACACAGAGAGAGAGAGAGAGAGAGAGAGAGAGAGAGAGAGAGAGAGAGAGCGAGAGAGAGCGAGAGAGAGACTCTAATAACAGGTTATGTCTCAGAGGGTGAATAACCGGTCTAATGAAGCAGACAGACGTGGCAATAACTGTACGTCTTTACTCTGGTCTGGAGGACTGGCTAATGGTCTGGAGGACGGCGTAATGGTCTGGAGGACTGGCTAATGGTCTGGAGGGCCTCCATGGACCAGCCCAGTACACCAGGCCTCCATGGACCAGCCCAGTACACCTGGCCTCCATGGACCAGCCCAGTACACCTGGCCTCCATAGACCAGCCCAGTACACCAGGCCTCCATGGACCAGCCCAGTACACCAGGCCTCCATGGACCAGCCCAGTACACCTGGCCTCCATAGACCAGCCCAGTACACCAGGCCTCCATGGACCAGCCCAGTACACCTGGCCTCCATGGACCAGCCCAGTACACCTGGCCTCCATAGACCAGCCCAGTACACCAGGCCTCCATGGACCAGCCCAGTACACCAGGCCTCCATGGACCAGCCCAGTACACCAGGCCTCCATGGACCAGCCCAGTACACCAGGCCTCCATGGACCAGCCCAGTACACCTGGCCTCCACAGTATGAGGCGTTACTGTTTTCATATCCACAAATTAGATAAACATCATACTTTTATGCTGACTCTACAGAATCATAAGTAACCATGTGATGACCAACCCCTGAAATCTCTAAATTAAAAGCATATGATTTTACACTATATACACATTATTTTAAACTATTTAATACAGACCTATGTGAGAGCTAAGAAGTCACCTATAAAGAACAGCAATGTCCAACAGAGTTCACAAAGCCTTGTGTCCTTCCACATGAAAGCCATGACAAAGCTTTTGTATAAAACATCTCTGGTTCATTGAGGAAAAGGGAAATCCTACTTCTACTGATATTCCTCTCCATCACTTCGTTCCCTGTCTTCTGTCTCCTCCTCCACTCCTCCACTCGTTTAACATTAACATTTAAATTGTTCCATTTGCGATGCGCCGTCAGGACTTTAGGAAATCGGGAGCGTTTGGGAGCTTCACAGCCTCCCCCCGTGCTGGTGTAGAACGCTGTGATCTGATAATCACCTTTAGTCTGGAATGTAGAGTTTACTGAAGTTGTCTGTTCACTCATTTACATTCTGGGTGCATTTCTATTGCTTTTTTTCCCGTCAAAATGAGAGAGATTTTAAACATGCAGAGTTGTGGACAAAATAGAAGAAAGATTTCTTCATTGTTTTCTTCATTGTGTTATGAACGACTGAAATTGGATTAAGACAGCACATGTACAAATCATTTTCAGAGAATGATTGATGTTCTATTTCAAATAATAAGCCATCAGGACTTTTCCTCAATGTCTGGGCTTTTTGAATTTGAATATATATTCATCATTGGCATGTCGGGTCTTATACATTATTGCCCATTCCAGTGATAAAAGCACCTGCTCTTGGCCAAGTTGTTATAGGAGGGGATTTCAGACAAAGCCACCTCTTTTGATTCAAATCTGATATTAAACCTCAACAGGTTGATCTGTGAGCTCCTTCAGTGAGTCAGATCCTGGTTGCTGGAAGACGAAACAGCAGCCTTGAAATAGAACAGAGCACTTACAAGTCAGCGTGGACAACACTGTAATTGCAATGTGTGAAAGTCCAGGCCGCCACCAATAATGTGATGTAAATACATAGGTACAAATGCGTCGCAGTAATGCAGTAACAATAAAATACATGCATGCCGTCTGCTGTTGAAATTATTATGTCTAGTTTATTAAAAACAACAAAAAACACATTTCAGGTGGAAGAAGGCGTTGGTCTGAAGCAGAAAATGAAAGGAAATTCACGTGAGCGCCACAATACCTACTCCATCCATGCTATACCAAGGTTTTCCAGCACACAGCTTTGAACTACTACAGTAGCTATATTGCTCTACTTTATGTCAAGCAATGTGTAGGCAGGTTGCTTAAGATTCAAACAGCCTAATTCATACTCTTAGAGGAGGTGCACCCACAATAATGTGATTTGTACCTCATACAAGTTAAAGTATTACATTTTTCACACACCACACTAATCCCATTCCACTACATTTTCAAGCTTTTTATTACACTGAACACAAATATAAACACAACAATTTCAATGATTTTACTGAATTACAGTTCATTTAAGGAAATCATTCAATTGAAATGAATTCATTAGGCCCTAATCTATGGATTTCACATGACTGGGAATACAGATATGCATCTGTTAGTCACATACTTAAACAAAGAGGTAGGGTCGAGGATCAGAAAACCAGTCAGTATCTGGTGTGACCACCATTCACCTCATGCAGCGCGACACATCTCATTCACATAGAGTTGATCAGGCTGTTGACTGTGGCCTGTGGAATGTTGTCCCACTCCTCTTAAACGGGAACTGGAACACGCTGTCATACACGTCGATCCAGAGCATCCCAAACATGCTCAATGGGTGACATGTCGGGGAGTATGCAGGCCATTGAAGAACTGGGACATTTTCAGCTTCCAGGAATCGTGTACAGATTCTTGCGACATGAGGCCGTGCATTATCATGCTAAAACATGAGGTGATGGCGGTGGATGAATGGCACGACAATGTGCCTCAGGATCTCGTCACGGTATCTCTGTGCATTCAAATTGCCATAGATAAAATGCAATTGTGTTCGTTGTCCGTAGCTTATGCCTGTCCATACCATAACCCCACCGCGACAACGGGGCACTCTGTGCTCGCCCACACGCAGCCATACACACTGTCTGCCATCTGCCTGGTACACTTGAATCCAGGATTCATCCGTTAAGAGCACACTTCTCCAGCGTGTCAGTGGCCATTGAAGGTGAGCATTTTCTCACTGAAATCGGTTACGATGCTGAACTGCATTCAGGTCAAGACCCTGGTGAGGACGATGAACACGCAGATGAGCTTCTCTGAGACAGTTTCTGACAGTTTGTGCAGAAATTCTTTGGTTGTGCAAACCCACAGTTTCATCACCTGTCCGGGTGGCTGGTCTCAGACGATCCCACAGGAGACGTTGCCGGATGTGGAGGTCTTGTGCTGGCGTGGTTACATTTGGTCTGCAGTTGTGAGGTCAGCTGGAAGTACTGCCAAGTTCTCTAAAATGACGTTGGAGGTGGCTTATGGTAGAGATATTTACATTCAATTCTCTGGCAACAGCTCTGGTGGGCATTCCTGCAATCAGCATGCCAATTACACGCTCTCTAAAAACTTGAGACATCTGTGGCATTGTGTTGTGTGAAAAAACTGCACATTTAGTGGCATTTTACTGTCCCCAGCACAAGGTGCACCTATGTAATGATCATGCTCTTTAATCAGCTTATTTTATGCCACACCTGTCAGGTGGATGGATTATCTTGGCAAAAGAGAAATGCTCACTAACAGGATGTAAACACATTTGTGCACAACATTTGATAGAAATAAGCTTTTTGTGCGTATGGATAATTTCTGGGATCTTTTTGTTCTGGGATTTTTGTTCAGTGCATATCAAAACAAGCTTTGCTTTTATACTTATAAGACCATCATGCTTGATTGAGAGAGCTGGCTTTGTCTTGTAGTAATGTGGTGCCTGCCTGTGTTTTCTTAAACCTTTTTATTTAACAATACATGCCATTGAGATTTTATTTATATCATAACATATTTGTTTGGTCAGTAGGTGCCCAACATAACACCAGGACACAGTCACTCACAGTGCCTTTTCTATGCGCACTGGTGCTCCTATTTAGGGGCATATGTGACTAAGTGGGCCACTGTAGAACCCTGACTCATATAGAAGTCTATGGAGCCTGTCTGCATCACTGTAGAGCCCTGACTCATAAATACAAGTCTATAGAGCCTGTCTGCATCACTGTAGTGATGCTCTGAAACACTTGTTTTGTAAACACGGTCCTATTTTATCAATTGCTGTGCTGATCAATGTTATTTTGGCATTAAAACGTGTAACATATCCGTTAAAAAAAATATATACAGTATATTGTTGAGTTAATAATGTGTTTCAGCCTAGCTCAGTGCTTTCTGTGGTGGTGGGGCGGGCCAGCAGAAAATAGGAGCATTGCAACGTGATTGGCTCAGCATTGCACCGTGATTGGCTCAGTGTTCTGTCACTCATGGGGACACTGTCACCCGCCTTTAGTAAGGGTGGACATAAAAAATGTGAGACCTTTGGGTCCTTTCATAGACTTAGATTAGAAGTGCCCTTCCAAGAAGGTTTAAGGTCATTGGCCACAGATATAATGACGTCAAATCACGTTACATCTACAGTAGCTTTGTTTGGACTGATCCTGTCAACATTTGACTTTCAAAATCTTAGCTATCAGTCATCATCATAAACCAAGTCGACAATTGACAAGCAAATCCTTTTTAATCCTTGTCATCTGAAGAGAAATAATGAAGAGAAATTATAGATAAAACGTATCGTACATAAAGATTACACAAAAAGTTGGAAATTCAACAATGAATCAGTGGCTAAATGCAAGCGTTGCAAAGGAACCACTAACTTTACTCTGCTATTCAATGGAGTGGCTGTGTTTTTTTAAATTCTGAGAATGCCAGAATTTGAAGACAAAATTTGCCCACAAAGGACCTCTGCGCCACCTTCACAAGGTGAGTCCAAACATCTCTTGACATATGCTGCTGCATAAATTATGCAGGGAGAAATGTATACTGTAGCTAAGAAAGTAATAATAAGTGTATGTTGTGTAGTAAGCTGTTAGTAGCCCATGTGGTTTTCACCAATTCATGTATTGTTTAGTGTTGTGTTGTGTTGTGGCTTTGCTGACATGCACACCACATTTCTTTTGTTTGCCCCACCAAGATTTACGTGCTAAAATTGCCACTGGAAAGAACACATATGGAATCATGTAGTAACCCAAAACGTGTTAAACAAATCAAAATATATTTTATATTTGGGATTTTATTCACACTCTTGGCATTCTCTCAAGCTTTATGAGGTAGTCACCTGGAATGCATTTCAATTAACAGGTGTGCCTTGTTAAAAGTTAACTTGTGGAATATCTTTCCTTCTTAATGTGTTTGAGACAATCAGTTGTGTTGTGACAAGGTAGGGTTGGTACCTTGTCACAACACAATTTCCCCCCCGGGGGATCAATAAAGTACCTATCTATCTATCTATCTATCTATCTATCTATCTACAGAAGATAGCACTATTTGGTAAAAGATCAAGTCCATATTATGGCAAGAACAGCTCAAATAAGCAAAGAGAAATGACAGTCCTTCTTTTCAGTGACAGTCCTGACATCATTACTTTAAGACATGAAGGTCAGTCAATCCGGACAATTTCAAAAACTTGTGCAGTCACAAAAACCATCAAGCGCTATGATGAAACTGGCTTTCATGAGGACCGCCACAGGAAATGAAGACCCAGAGTTACCTCTGCTGCAGAGGATAAGTTCATTAGAACTTATCCTCAGTAATTGCAGCCCAAGTAAATGCTTCACAGAGTTCAAGTAACAGACACATCTCAACATCAACTGTTCAGAGGAGACTGTGTGAATCAGGCCTTCATGGACTGATTCACACAAAGCCAGCCTAGGTGGGGAGGTGGGGGGAAGGGAGCTGTTGCAGATCAGTCCAGAGGGAGCGGGGACGGAGGTGGGGAGGGAGTTGCTGATTGTCTCAACGGAGGTGTTGTGAGCAAAGTGGTGGTGGGACAGTCGTGAGGGTGTGTGGTCTGGGGAGCTGGAGGGGAGGTGGACAGGGCCAGTGTCGAACCTGTTAAAAAATTGGTTCAGCTCATTGGCTCTGTCCTGGGTCCCCTCTGTCTGCCCACTGTTTGACTTTTTGAAACCAGTGATATTTCTCATACCCTTCCACACCTCTCTCACCTGGCTCTGCCTCAGCTTGTCCTCCATCTTCTCCTTATACACTCTCCCTCTTGACGCATCTCAATTTGTCCCTGTCCCCCTCCTTGAAGGCCCTCTTCTTCTCATTCAGCAGGGCCTTCAGGTCGCTGGTGACCCAGGGTTTATTATTTGGAAAACAGCGTACCTTCCTGGTGGGTACAGTGTTGTCTACACAAAAATGTATATAGTCTGTTATGCAGTCAGTAAGTCCATCGATGTCCTCCCCATGACCCTCACAGAGCACATCCCAGTCTGTTGTTTCAAAGCAGTCCTGTAGGGCCTCATTCGCCTCCGGGGACCATCTCCTCATGGTCCTAGTGGTCGCAGGCTGCTGTTGGACCAAAGGCCTGTAGAGTGGGGTGAGGTGGACAAGGTTGTGATCCGATCTACCTAGGGGAGGGAGTGCAGTGGAGTTGTATGCATCCTTCACATTAGCATATAACAAGTCCAGAGTTATATTATTCCTGGATGGGCACTTCAAGAAACTGTTTGAACTATAGATGTTACATTGGGCTGAGTGGATGGTATATTAATGACAGACCGTCATCTAATATGCTGTAAAAGAAATAAGGCCAAGCTCATAATAATAATAACAAAATAATCCTCCCTAATCTTAAACAGCACCTACCACTACTGATGCATGTAGGCACGCACACACGAGTACATGACGTTATTACACTAGCGTTGGCACACAGAGCAAAGTCTACACTTCTCGTTTCATTGTAATTCCTCCATACTCCAGCATAGACAAGACAGCGTGTTCTACGTCTCAGACACCAAACAACCTACACACTGCTTACTGGTTCTTCTCATTGACAATTCAATCTCTCTACTTAATTAAAGGTTAGTGGGCTGGAATAAAGCTTATCAGGGCAGCAGTCAGTTAGAGCAGAGTGGTGAAAGGCAGGGGTGCAGTAAAATCCCTGTGTGAGCCCCATTCACATGGTTTATCCTCTCTCTCCTTCCTTCAGCAGAGAGAAAGATATCTGATATGCATCACAGACTGGGACACCTCGTCTATGTGCGTCTGTCTGTCTCTGCCACGTCACTCCGACAGAAGTCACGGTGCCGCGTAGAAGTAAGACATATCATGAGCTGAGCTGGGCTGAGCTTACATCCTCCTGCACTGTCTGATCTGACTGAGAACAACTCCAGTATCACAGGATTAACACAAGACTGAAAGGTAATGCACTGAGTACTGAACCTAGGGAAACACCACACCACCCAGAAAACACAGAAGCAGAAAACAAATTATTGTGATATTGCGTCAGATGCTTAATTAAGTACTGGAGGCAGATTCAGGCAAGTCTATATGGGCCAAATGTCACCTCTCCTGCCTTGGTCTCGTCGGTGTAATCTCTGGACAGACACAAGTAACTTAAATGGTAGTAGCATGTATCAACAGACTGTGGGATGTGAAGACTAACGAGGAAAGTGAAAGTTATCTGTCCAAATGATCAGTGATGAAAAATGTGCGTTCCGGAAAAAAGTTTCTTTGTTAGTCTTCACATCCCACAGTCTGTTGATACATGCTACTACCATTTAAGTTACTTGTGTCTGTCCAGAGATTACACAGATGAGACCAAGGCATGAACCTGTTTTCACAAAGCTTCTCAGAGTGGAAGTGCTGAGCTAGGATCAGGTCCTTCTTGTCCATACACTCTTATTCAAAATGATCTAAAATATACAAAATGATCCTAGATCAGCACTACTAGAGCTTGGGTTAGGTTAGGGGGGGAGGTTTTGTCAACATTGTTTACCATCAATCTGAGTTAGTCATAACACATCATTTCTAGAGGGCGATGAATGTGAAACTGTTCTCCTGTGTCATTGTGTATTTAAAGAAGTCAATTCCCCTGCGACTGGCCCCATGCTGGGAAAATAAAGCCTATTTATTAGGATTCTGATTTGTAGTGTTTGTTGCCCGCCTATACGCAACATGCTTCTGCTCCAACTAACTAACACAGAACTGATTTCTCATAGGGATTGATGTCTACTTTGTTGGAATAAATAGGACATGGGTTGAAACAACACCGCATGGACTCCATTACATTGCAACGATTCACAGGGAAAATGTCAGTTAATAGGACTGACAAGGCTTACTGAGGTTCATACTAATACTAAGAGGTAAAAATCACATTTATATCTATGGTCAAAAATAAAACATAAGCCGATGCTTGTTGTTGGAGGAGAGAGGTGGTGGGGGAATAATAAAAACATGGGGCTAAAATGTATTGGTCACATACTCGTGTTTAGAAATGTATTGGTCACATACATGTGTTTAGAAATGTATTGGTCACATACATGTGTTTAGAAATGTATTGGTCACATACATGTGTTTAGAAATGTATTGGTCACATACACGTGTTTAGAAATGTATTGGTCACATACACGTGTTTAGACATGTATTGGTCACATACACGTGTTTAGACATGTATTGGTCACATACATGTGTTTAGAAATGTATTGGTCACATACTCGTGTTTAGACATGTATTGGTCACATACATGTGTTTAGAAATGTATTGGTCACATACACGTGTTTAGAAATGTATTGGTCACATACTCGTGTTTAGAAATGTATTGGTCACATACTCGTGTTTAGAAATGTATTGGTCACATACACGTGTTTAGAAATGTATTGGTCACATACATGTGTTTAGAAATGTATTGGTCACATACATGTGTTTAGAAATGTATTGGTCACATACACGTGTTTAGAAATGTATTGGTCACATACACGTGTTTAGAAATGTATTGGTCACATACATGTGTTTAGAAATGTATTGGTCACATACATGTGTTTAGAAATGTATTGGTCACATACATGTGTTTAGAAATGTATTGGTCACATACATGTGTTTAGAAATGTATTGGTCACATACATGTGTTTAGAAATGTATTGGTCACATACATGTGTTTAGAAATGTATTGGTCACATACATGTGTTTAGAAATGTATTGGTCACATATACATGTTTAGAAATGTATTGGTCACATACACGTGTTTAGACATGTATTGGTCACATACACGTGTTTAGCAGATGTTATTGCGGGTGTAGCGAAATGCTTGTGTTTCTAGCTCCGACAGTGCAGTAATATCTAACAATTTCACAACATATACCCAATGCACACAAATCTAAGTAAGGAATGGAATTAAGAATATATACGTACATATATGGACGAGTAACGTCAGAGCAGCATGGACTAAGATACAGTAGAATAGTATAGAATACAGTATATACATATGAGATGAGTAATGCAAGATATGTAAACATTATTAAAGTGACTAGTGTTCCATTATTAAATTGGGCAGTGATTTCTAGTCTATGTCTATAGGCAGCAGCCTCTAATGTGCTAGTGATGGCTTGCAAGCCTCCCCCTTTTTCCTCCAAACATAACGATGGTCATTATGGCCAAACAGTTCTATTTTTGTTTCATCAGACCAGATGACATTTCTCTAAAAAGTATGATCTTTGTCCCCAAGCAAACTGTCTGGCTTTTTTATGGCAGTTTTGGAGCAGTGGCTTCTTCCTTGCTGAGCGGCCTTTCAGGTTATGTCGATATAGAACTCGTTTTACTGTGGATATAGATACTTTTGTACCTGTTTCCTCCAGCATCTTCACAAGGTCCTTTGCTGTTGTTCTGGGATTGATTTGCACTTTTCACACCAAATACGTTCATCTCTAGGAGACAGAACGCGTCTCCTTCCTGAGCGGTATGACGGCTGCGTGGTCCCATGGTGTTTATACTTGTGTACTGTTGTTTGTACAGATGAACGTGGTACCTTCAGGCGTTTGGAAATTGCTCCCAAGGATGAACCAGAATCTACAATTTTTGGGGGGCTGATTTCTTTTAATTTTCCCATGATGTCGAGCAAAGAGGCACTAAGTGTGAAGGTAGGCCTTGAAATACATCCACAGGTACACCTCCAATTGACTCAAATGATGTCAATTAGCCTATCAGAAGCTTCTAAAGCCATGATATCATCTTCTGGAATTTTCCAAGGCACAGTTAACTTAGTGTATGTAAACGTCTGACCCCCTGGAATTGTGAATTATAAGTGAAATAATCTGTCTGTAAGCAATTGTTGGAAGAATTACTTGTGTCATGCAGTTTTAATGACTTCATCCTAAGTGTATGTAAACTTCCGACTTCAACTGTACGTGGTACTGGTGGAGTATGGGCCTGAGGGCACACAGTGTGTTGTGAAATCTGTGAATGTATTGTTATGTTTTTTAAACTGCCTTAATTTTGCTGGACCCCAGGAAGAGTAGCTGTGTATACCTTGGCAAATGGGGATACATAATAAATACAAATACACATACCTTCTTCATTTATGTCAGAGGGAAAGAGAGAGAGCTCCTGAGAAAAACATTAGTTAATTACCATTCGTTCACCCATGGAGGAGAGAGCCGTTAGCAGGAATCTGAGGACAGAAATTAGAGAGAAAATGTAATTTGCAGTCAATCAATGGGCTAGCTACAACTGTTTACTGTAATGTCAGTTACTGTATTGTACTATACTGTACTGTAATGTACTGTATTGTACTGTACTGTACTGTATTGCACTGTACTGTACTGTATTGCACTGTACTGTACTGTACTGTATTGTAATGTACTGTAATGTACTGTACTGTATTGCACTGTACTGTACTGTATTGCACTGTACTGTACTGTATTGTAATGTACTGTACTGTATTGTAATGTACTGTAATGTTATGTACTGTATTGCACTGTACTGTACTGTATTGTAATGTACTGTAATGTTATGTACTGTATTGCACTGTACTGTACTGTATTGTAATGTACTGTAATGTTATGTACTGTACTGTATTGCACTGTACTGTAATGTACTGTAATGTACTGTACTGTATTGTAATGTACTGTAATCTACTGTACTGTACTGTACTGTACTGTACTGTACTGTATTGCACTGTACTGTACTGTACTATACTGTAGTACACACACACACACAGACACACTGCACATTTTTCTATCCATAATATTTTCCATAATACGTTTTTTGTGTGTGTGTATCCGTGTGTGTGTAGGAGAATGTGTGTGTGTGTGTGTGTGTGTGTGTGTGTGTGTGTGTGTGTGTAGGAGAATGTGTGTGTGTGTGTGTGTGTGTGTGTATGTGTGTAGGAGAATGTGTGTGTGTGTGTGTGTGTGTGTAGGAGAATGTGTGTGTGTGTGTGTAGGAGAATGTGTGTGTGTGTGTGTGTGTGTAGGAGAATGTGTGTGTGTGTGTGTGTGTGTGTGTGTGTGTGTGTGTGTGTGTGTGTGTGTGTGTGTGTAGGAGAATGTGTGTGTGTGTGTGTGTAGGAGAATGTGTGTGTGTGTGTGTGTGTGTGTGTGTGTGTGTGTGTGTAGGAGAATGTGTGTGTGTAGGAGAATGTGTGTGTGTGTGTGTGTGTGTGTGTGTGTGTAGGAGAATGTGTGTGTGTAGGAGAATGTGTGTGTGTGTGTGTGTGTGTGTGTGTGTGTGTGTGTGTGTGTGTGTGTGTGTGTGTGTGTGTGTGTGTGTAGGAGAATGTCCGTTAGTGCTTTTCATTTGACTCAGCGAATCAAAGTATGTATGTATCCTCGACACGCAGCATTTAGCGTTAATGTAGCCAACTGTTAAAATAAATCGAAACTACAATTTCTAAGTAGTTTCCAGGCAATTGAGGCAGCAGGTCCTTTTGTCTGCTCTGAAAACTGCTGCAGCGGATTGACTTGAACTCCTTATGAGATCTCAAATGCTTTTAGATTCCCTGATCTCTCTCTCGGTCTCTCTGGTCTCTCTCTTCACCCCTCTTTCTCTCCGACTCTGTCAGCTCTATTATTCCCAATGATAGAATTCTGGCATTTAGCGGAACAGAGTCTTCCCCAAAAGAAAGATTGATTCATTTAGTTTTCAAATGCTACAATGATTATGTATGAACCAACCTCAGTCCTTTTGATTTCAGTTCCTGGGCTCTATTCTCTGCTGGTGTTAAGGCGGCACTAGTGTCAAACGCATGCTCTTTGGCAATTTCGACTTGTAAAAGTCAGCGCTCTGCTATTTACCTGTAATTAACTTGTCTTATATCAGCTCGCTTACTCTGAGGTGGGAGGGGTTGAAATATTTTAGGTGTCCTTAAAAATGTATGCCAATATGCCAATATAAAGTAGCAATACTGTTGATATTTAAGACTCGCCAAAAGCTGGTCTTAGCGGTAACCGAATTGGATATGGAATCGATTTTGCCAGCGGTGGCACACAGTAGCCTAATGAGTAGCCTATAACCAATGTTATATTTAAATATCACAAGCAGCAAAACATTCAACAGACTTTCCAGTTTTGTCTTTATTTTTGTCCATTTGACTCATAAGGCCTACGTGTGATGCCCATTGAATGAAAGGTGTCAGTGACTGTAGGAAGTCTGTTTAGGAACATGCAGGAAGTCGGTTTAGGAACATGCAGGAAGTCGGTTTAGGAACATGCAGGAAGTCTGTTTAGGAACATGCAGGAAGTCTGTTTAGGAACATGCAGGAAGTCTGTTTAGGAACATACAGGAAGTCTGTTTAGGAACATGCAGGAAGTCTGTTTAGGAACATGCAGGAAGTCTGTTTAGGAACATGCAGGAAGTCTGTTTAGGAACATGCAGGAAGTCTGTTTAGGAACATACAGGAAGTCTGTTTAGGAACATACAGGAAGTCTGTTTAGGAACATGCAGGAAGTCTGTTTAGGAACATAGAGGAAGTCTGTTTAGGAACATGCAGGAAGTCTGTTTAGGGACATGCAGGAAGTCTGTTTAGGAACATACAGCGATGAAACATCTTCGAAGAGGGGAGAAAATACTAAAAAAACTAAACAACAGATTTATTGTTTTTTAGTTTAAAAAACAAACTTATTAGAAAGAGAACTTACATGGCTCAAATGCAATGCAATTGCGTCAGGTATTTCTGGATGAGTGCAAATATTATCTGTAAAATAGTTCCATTATATTTATAAAACATGATATTTGGGAGCAGTTTAACGGGGAGTGAACATTCTCCCTTTCTCTTTATATTGGATCTTTATCCAGCTCCTGTGAAAGGTTTGGATGTAAGTAAAACCCTCCATAGTCTACCTTGTCTGTATTATACGACCCATGGGGAGCAATTATGGTGCCTGCATTTAGACATAGCCTATTTAAAACAAGTGTGAATGCTATAGCCTATGTTTAACAATATATTTCCATATTGAAGCAATGCAATTAGAACAATGTGGACTGCAAACATGTTCAACATATTTAGCAAATATGGGGCAGGCTATTTAACAAACTAGGCAATAACGGACTAACATTTGTGTTGATGAGAATGCAATATGATAAATAGATTGTAAATACACAACACATATTTAGCCATGGAAAACGTTCTGATTGGCCAATGAGTAGCCAAGCCTCAACACACCCACAACTTGTTTGTTCATCCAAACCCAGAACCTTTTGCACCACCACCAGCTGCACCCATAATTCCGGTTGCGAAAATAGCACAAATATTACTGACACACCCCCGAAACCTAGCATTTAGATTTACCATTGTGTTAGGTTTGTTAAAAAAGAACCATCTGTCAAATACAGTGAGCTCCAAAATGACACATTTTACTTCTGTTTTGGCCGTGTACTCCAGCATTTTGGATTTGAAATAATACACTGATTATAAGATTAAAGTGCAGACTGTCAGTTTTACACAGTACATAGTCCCGCAATTTTAGGGGACCAATGGTATTGGAACAAATTCCCTTAAACACTATATATAAAAGTATGTGGACACTCCTTAAAATGGGTAGATTCAGCTATAAAATCAAGTACACCGCCATGCAATCTCCATTGACAAACATTTGCAGTAGAATGGCCTTACTGAAGAGCTCAGTGAATTTCAACGTGGCACCGTCATAGGATGCCACCTTTACAACAAGTTAGTTTGTTACATTTCTGCCCTGCTAGAGCTGCCGTGGTCAACTGTAAGTGCTGTTATTGTTTAGTGGAAACGTCTAGGAGCAACAACGGCTCAGCCACGCAGTGGTAGGCCACACAAGCTCACAGGTGCGAAGCGCATAATAATCGTCTGTCCTCGGTTGCAACACTCACTACAGAGTTCCAAACTGCCTCTGGAATTAACGTCAGCACAATAACTCTTTGTCGGGAGCTTCATCATTTTGGAATGAGATGTTCGATGAGCAGGTGTCCACATACTTTTGGCCATGTAGTGTATGTGTATTAAAAGTAGTCAAAAGTTTAGAATTTGGTCCCAGATTCCTAGCACACAATAATTACATCAAGTTTATGACTCTACAGACTTGTTGGATGCATTTACTGTTTGTTCTGGTTGTGTTTCAGATTATTTTGCGCCCAATATAAATGAATCATGTATTGTTAATAAGATTAGAATTTGCTACCATGATTACGAATTTATCTTGAATAATAAGGAGTGAGATAGTCACAGGTGCGCAAATATCATACCCCCAAGGCATGCTAACCTCTCATCATTACAATAACAGGGGAGGTTAGCATTAATATAATATCATACCCCCAAGGCATGCTAACCTCTCATCATTACAATAACAGGGGAGGTTAGCATTAATATAATATCATACCCCCAAGGCATGCTAACCTCTCATCATTACAATAACAGGGGAGGTTAGCATTAATATAATATCATACCCCCAAGGCATGCTAACCTCTCATCATTACAATAACAGGGGAGGTTAGCATTAATATAATATCATACCCCCAAGGCATGCTAACCTCTCATCATTACAATAACAGGGGAGGTTAGCATTAATATAATATCATACCCCAAGGCATGCTAACCTCTCATCATTACAATAACAGGGGAGGTTAGCATTAATATAATATCATACCCCCAAGGCATGCTAACCTCTCATCATTACAATAACAGGGGAGGTTAGCATTTTTTGGGGTGGTATGATATTTATGCATCTGAAAGTTTCTCAAATCACTGAAACAAAGCAGCAACATTACAATTCAATCACATAAACACAGATCCTGGGATAGCTCATTGTTATGGTAAACTATACTGTATATTAGCTTAACATTTGGATTTTATTTAATAAAAACTTGACATCTTTGTAATTTCTGAAAATCAAGTCAATTATAATATATCTAAATCTATTCAGACCCCTTGAGTTTTTCCACATTTTGTTACGTTACAGCCTTATTCTTAAATGGATAAATTTATAATTCTTTCTCATCAATCTATACACAATACCCCATAATGTCAAAGCCAAAACAGGTTTTTAGAACATTTTGCAAATGTATTTGTATGCATTGTATATGCATCTCAGTCATCATAAGCCCATGGAGAACGAGACAGAGAATGACAGAGAGAAGGAGAGAACCTCTCCAGGTTAATTGCAAATGAATGTTTTTGGTAATAAATTAACTAAGAAGTAGTGATTTACAAATGGATTGCATCAACCCCTGACTACAGCATAAACTAAGGTTTAGAAAACACTAGAACAATTAAGCAGATTCACCATGTTTCACTGACATTGCTTTGCAGTGCAGGTTTTCTTATGGAACACTATTCTACATGTTCTATCAGAAAATCAAATCACATAACTGGTTCTCATCTCCATAATAAAAGCATGCTTTTAGGAGTCACAGCTCTCACCATGTATTGTGAATGACAACCATGCTTTCAACAACTTCTTTACAAAATCTTCAAGACCAAGATGCAATGAGGGGTCTATGAGAGATGGGTGGTTCCTGAATGGACTTCATCACATTGTTTGTTCTGAGAAGAATGTGTCTGATGCATCTCAGAACCGATCCTGTCTATTTCAGACAACACGGTATGTCTCTCTTCTGTACTACAGTCCAATCCCCAGAGCCCATAGCGGTGATTCTCCCATTCAACAGCCACCGTGGTCCTTCAGTCTTCAGCTTCAGAATCACGTGCTGATTCTAACCGGCAGGATTACAACATATTGTTTAAACCTGTTGTGCATTCACTGCCTTTTTCACTGCTAATTTCCTTGGCATTTCATAGAATGAGCTATAGTATGTTCATGTATTGTACAGGCACCATCTTCCTGTTGTGTTTGTGAGAACACCAGAGGGATACAGATCCATGCAGACATTTTGATGGATGTGTTCAGGTCTTGGGAGAGACGTCATTGGAAGAGCTGTTGGACTTAAAGATGACTGTATGTGTATGATTCCATAAAGAGCAAAATTACAAAAAAATGTGATTGTGTTCCAAAATGCATTCTTGTTTTCTATCTAGAGCATATAACGAGTATGGAAGTCAACTGTCATTTTTCAAGTGCGATTCCAAACATAAAACTTTTTTTCTGTTACGTTACAGACTTATTCTAAAATTAATTAAATTGTTTTAATAACAAAGTAAAAACTGTTTTTTAGAACAAATTAAAACCAGTATTCAGACCCTTTACTCAGTACTTTGTTGAAGCATCTTTGGCAGCGATTACAGCCTTGAGTCTTCTTGGGTATGACGCTACAAGCTTCACACACCTGTATTTGGGGAGTTTCTCCAATTCTTCTATGCAGATCCTCTCAAGCTCTGTCAGGTTGGATGGGGAGTGTCTCTCCAGAGATGTTAGATCGGGTTCATGTTTGGGCTCTGGCTGGGTCACTCAAGGACATTCAGAGACTTGTCCCAAAGCCACTCCTGCATTGTCTTGGCTGTGTGCTTAGGGTTGTTGTCCTGTTGGAAGGTGAACCTTCGCCCCATCAAGGATCTCTCTGTACTTTGCTCTGTTCATCTTTCCCTCGATCCAGACTAGTCTCCCAGTCCCTGCCGCTGAAAACATCCACACAACACGATGATGCCACCATCATGCTTCACCGTAGGGATGGTGTCAGGTTTCCTCCAGACGTGATGCTTGGCATTCAGGCCAAATAAATCAATCTTGTTTTCATCAGACCAGAGAATCTTGTTATAAGTAGATCCACACATTAATGAAATATAAATGCTTTTCAAGAGAGAGAACCCCCCTCCCCGAACGGATGGCATTCTGATTAGATCAAGTGTTTCATTCTGTAATTAATTCAGTGGTTTGCATGTGTTGAGACTCATCAGATCCTCTGTGTTAAGATTTGACAGGGAAGGTAGAGGGGGCAGTGTTACACAAAATACTAAACCATCTATTAACTAAACACAGTGCATTCATTTATTCACATAGTGTGATTCAGTTTGCATGCTTATTCTGTGGCGATTAGTCCTTAGGCACGGACCAAATTAAATCAATAAAAATAAATAAATTAGATACATTTAAAAAACTGGGAAGTTAAAAACCCACTTTCCCAATTCAGCCTGTCTATGTTCTATTGTCACTGTTCAGCCTGTCTGTTCTATAGTCACTGTTCAGCCTGTCTAATTTCGATTGTCAGAGTGTGCAGTAAATCAGTTGTTACAGTGCCTTCAGAAAGTACACATTTTATTGTGCTACAGCCTGAGATTGTTTGTCACTGGCCTTCACACAATACCCCATAATGTCAAAGTGGAATTATGTTTTGTGAAAAATTTACAAATTAATTAAACATTTAAGCTGAAAGTATTCAACCCCTTTAAATAAGTTCAGGAGTAAAAATGTGCTTATCAAGTCACATAAGTTGCATGGACTCACTCTGTGTGAAATAATAGTGTTTAACATGACTTTGTAAATCATCCACACATGCAATTATCTGTAAGGTCCCTCAGTCGAACAGTTACAGAGTTTGATGGCTGTGGTAGGAGAAAACTGAGGATGGATCAACAACATTGTAGTTACTCCACAATACTAACCTAAATGACTGAGTGAATAGAAGGAAGCCTGTACAGAATACAAATATTCCAAAACATGCATCCTTTTTGCAACAAGGCACTAAAGTAATACTGAAAAAAATGTGGCAAATCAATTCACTTTTTGTCCTGAGTACAAACTGTTATGTTTGGAACAAATCCAATATCACATTACTGAGTACCATTCTCCCTATTTTCAAGCATAGTGGTGGCTGCATCATGTTATGGGTATGCTTGTAATCGTTAAGGACTGGGGAGTTTTCCAGGATGAAAAAAAAAAGGAATGGAGCTAAGCAACGTCAAAATCCTGGAGGAAAACCTGGTTCAGTTTGCTTTCCAACAGACACTGGGGGATGAATTCACCTTTCAGCAGGACAATAAAATGCAATGACAAATCTACACTGGAGTTGCTTACCAAGAACACAGTGAATTTTCCTGAGGGTCGAGTTACAGTTTTGACTTAAATCTACTTAAATGGCAAGACCTGAAAATGGATGTCTAGCAATGGTCGGCAATCAATTTAACAGAGCTTGAAGAAATGTTAAAATAGCTCTTAGAGACCTACCCACAAAAAATTACAGGAGGTTGAATACTTATCTAATCAAGATATATTAGCTTCCTTTTTTTTACTTTATTTAGTATTTTTACAATATTATAATTTTAACAGTATTTTGTGTACTTCATTGACAAAAAAATCAATTAAACCCATTCTAATCGCACTTTGTAGCACAACAAAATATGAGAAAAAAATCAAAGGGTGTGAACACTTTCTGAAGGCACTGTATATTGTCACTGTGCAGCCAGACTATGTTTGAGGCTTGATAACATGATCACACAGACCGATATAACAGTTACACCACAATACAACCCAAGCCAGTGTAAGCGTAACATGGTGCTATGAAAACACACAGCAGATGGAGTATTGACTGTAACCAATGATTTTCACAGCTAGTGGCCCAGCGTGAGGTAAAGTATACTGAACAGTACGTTTTGTGATGTCTGAACCTGTTAACTAGTATGAATGGAATACAGAAGAGATAGATAGATAGATAGATAGATAGATAGATAGATAGATAGATAGATAGATAGATAGATAGATAGATAGATAGATAGATAGATAGATAGATAGATAGATAGATAGATAGATAGATAGATAGATAGATAGATAGATAGATAGATAGATAGATAGATAGATAGATAGATAGATAGATAGATAGATAGATAGATAGATAGATAGATAGATAGATAGATAGATAGATAGATAGATAGATAGATAGATAGATAGATAGATACTGCAGAGCAAAGTCGGCTGATTCGATCCATTTTGTGCATCAATATTTTTTTACAGACACAAAAAATATCAACGATATCAATAAGTACAACGAACAAATTATCTGTCAGCATTTATTAAATTGTACTGAAACATGCTGTTTCCATCACAGCTATCATGATTTTTAAATGTTTTTATACGGTACGATTTTTAAATGTTTTTTTGCAAAAAAACTATGATCAATGTCTGTCTCTGAGAGAAAAGTCTGCCTGCTAAATGAGGTTAAATATAATGTGATCAACAGCTCCATATGTCAGTGGAGACTTTGATTCATTCAGGAGGTGGGAGAGTCAGGTCAATACATAAGTGGTGTAACATTAGGAGGTGCATGTAGATCGGAGCTCTCTTGGGCTTTGACAGGCTGGGAGAAGAACAGGAACACTTCTAGATCTGTCTCTCAGTCAGACTTCCTAATGAGACTATAGGATGAAGTAATGAATGGATAAAGTTGTGTGCTGGCCTCCATGTATGGCTGACTGCAGGCGTCTGTACATACTAGAAGATGTTCAAGGGTGAACTGCGTATTTCAAGTTGTGCATGTTTACATAGTCTGCATGTTCGTATATGTTTCTGGGACAATATTCATGGTTTCCGAGACCTCTTGTCTTTCAACCAGCTCATTGTCTTCTCTGGTGATATCCACCAAATACTAATGTCAACAAACCATCATCCACCCCACATTTATTCTATTCCAGACCCATGCTTCCACCACACCATTATGGTCTCTCTCTCTCTCTCTCTCTCTCTCTCTCTCTCTCTCTCTCTCTCTCTCTCTCTCTCTCTCTCTCTCTCTATCTCTCTCTCTCTCTCTCTCTCTCACCTCTTCTGAGCAACAACGTCATCTCCCCAAACACTATTCAACAATGTATCCCATTCACATGCAATATGATGCCATCTAAAGCCACCTAATCTATGTAGGCCAGGGGGAGCGAGGCAGTGAGGGAGTACGGTAGCTCCAGCACACTGCTGGGAGTATTATGTCGGTGACACTCACAACAACATATGCCTTAGGAATTTAGTTGGCAGGGCAAATCCCATTCCAGCTGCGACAGTGTTCTCTGTCTGATGGTTAGTGGAGCCTTTCACTGTTTTAGTAATGGATGAGCAGAAAGGGGCTGCTCTCTGCTCTCTACTCTCTGCTCTCTGCTCTCTGCTCTCTACTCTCTGCTCTCTGCTCTCTGCTCTCTACTCTCTGCTCTCTGCTCTCTGCTCTATGCTCTCTGCTCTCTGCTCTCTGCTCTCTGCTCTCTGCTCTCTGCTCCAAATGTCATATCATGTCTATATACAGTGTTGTATTTTTTTTTTAAAAGTAGAATTTCCCACAAAATCATTCCTTGTCTCACATTTGGGCTGTTTAGATGTGGTCACCCTAACTACTGCAACATGTTAACACCATCTTTTCGTATGTGATTAGAATAACATTATTTCAACCTCATATGTGAACTTGCAGTTAGTTCCACATGTAAAAGTTACATTTTCACATGTGGATTTTTCTTCCATGTGAAACTGCAAATTTGATTTCCAAATTCACGTGAAAAAACAATCACATGTACAAATCTAATTTGCAGTTTAAAGTGAAAAACGTTCACGTGAAAATCGCACTTTTAGATGTGGAATTGCAAGTTCACATGTGAAAAACAGTGATGTGGAGCTTATTCACATGTGAAACTGCAAATGTGATTTTTGCATGTGATTGAATTCCACATGCAAACTTGCAATTCCACATGTGAAGTGAGATTGTCATGTAAAACATTTTGTTCTCCTCATGTGATAGTTGGTGTTTTACATGTGAAAATATGATACAAATATTTTTGTAAGGGTTGTTCCTATTGTTTCATGCCTTATTGCTTGTCCTTCACAATGCTACTGTTGTCAACGCCATCCACCCTCTCCTCCTCTCTTCCTCCTCTCCTCTCTTCCTCCTCTCCCCTCTCTCCAATGGAGTGACAGCTCCTGTTGTCTCTTTACACATCTTTCTCTGGGTCGTCGTCGTCCTCCTCCTCACTGGGCTTCTGACAACCTGTCTGTCCAACATCAGGGTATGGTGTGTCAGACACACAGATACACGAAGGTGTGAAAGCACAAACACACACACCTGTCTAATACAGCATTGTGTGTCAGCCCCTACACAGCCATAGACTAAGTCCAGTGTTTTCCATTAGAGAGATCTAACTCTGTTTTGACTCTGTCCAGAGAGCTAGCTCTGTTTAGACTAGGTCCAGTGTTTTCCATTAGTGAGAGCTAGCTCTGTTTTGACTCTGTACAGTACAAACAGTCTATCTGAGATACACTATTACTAAAGCAGGCTGAGGTCGGTCTCTCTCTCTCTCTCTCTCTCTCTCTCTCTCTCTCTCTCTCTCTCTCTCTCTCTCTCTCTCTCTCTCTCTCTCTCTCTCTCTCTCTCTCTCTCTCTCTCTCTCTCTCTCGCAACTGGACGATGGCTGCTTACACAAGCAGATCACGTAACACCTGCTATGTGTTATTAATAATTCCACAGACAGACAGAAAGACAGACAGACATATGTGTATGAATCAGGCAAGAGGAGGAGATGGGCTCAGAATCTGCTGCTTCTCATCCAACATTACCAGAGGAAGGAAATACACATTCATAGGGGCAATTAGGGCAATGGCTATGGAGTAGGAGCTAGGGTTTAGATCTGTGGTAATAGGAGCTAGATCTGTGGTAATAGGAGCTAGGGTCTAGATCTGTGGTAATAGGAGCTAGGGTCTAGATCTGTGGTAATAGGAGCTAGGGTCTAGATCTGTGGTAATAGGAGCTAGGGTCTAGATCTGTGGTAATAGGAGCTAGGGTCTAGATCTGTGGTAATAGGAGCTAGGGTCTAGATCTGTGGTAATAGGAGCTAGGGTCTAGATCTGTGGTAATAGGAGCTAGGGTCTAGATCTGTGGTAATAGGAGCTAGGGTCTAGATCTGTGGTAATAGGAGCTAGGGTCTAGATCTGTGGTAATAGGAGCTAGGGTCTAGATCTGTGGTAATAGTAGCTAGGGTCTAGATCTGTGGTAATAGGAGCTAGGGTGTAGATCTGTGGTAATAGGAGCTAGGGTCTAGATCTGTGGTAATAGGAGCTAGGGTCTAGATCTGTGGCAATAGGAGCTAGGGTCTAGATCTGTGGTAATATGAGCTAGGGTCTAGATCTGTGGTAATAGGAGCTAGGGTTTAGATCTGTGGTAATAGGAGCTAGGGTCTAGATCTGTGGCAATAGGAGCTAGGGTCTAGATCTGTGATAATAGTAGCTAGGGTCTAGATCTGTGGTAATAGGAGCTAGGGTCTAGATCTGTGGTAATAGGAGCTAGGGTCTAGATCTGTGGTAATAGGAGCTAGGGTCTAGATCTGTGGTAATAGTAGCTAGGGTTTAGTTCTGTGGTAATAGTAGCTAGGGTTTAGATCTGTGGTAATAGGAGCTAGGGTTTAGATCTGTGGTAATAGGAGCTAGGGTCTAGATCTGTGGTCACTACAGATCTGGGTTCGAACCCGGGCTGTGTCGCAGCTGGCCGGGACCAGGAGACCTGGGTTAGGGGAGGGTTTGGCCTTGTCACATCACACTCTAGCGACTCCTGTGGCGGGCCGGGCGCATGCACGCTGACACAGTCGCCTGTTTTAAGGTGTTTCTTCCGACACATTGATGCGGCTGGGTGTCAAGAAGCAGTGTGTCTTGGCAGGGTCGTGTTTCGGAGGACGCATGGGTCTCGACCTTCGCCTCTCCCAAGTCCGTATGGGAGTTGTGTCAATGGGACAAGACTGGAACTACCAACTGGGGAGAAAAAGGGGTAAAAAGTACAACAAAAAATTATATAATAATACTAATAATGTGTTTCAGTATTTTTTGTTGTTCACACATTTATAGAATAATCTCCCATACCAGGGCCCAGTTGTTCAGAAGTAATCTGATCGGATAACGGTTATCGGTTATCTTGAAAATGGGTTGTTCAAAAGAAAAAAAGGATTCTGAAATTGGATTAGATCACGTAATCCAGTCTTGGTTTTGATCTGGATCCAACCTTCAGTATGTGTTGTTGAAAACTTTTTGGTAGGATTGGGATACCTTTGATCCCCCAAAAAAATCAGGATTATCCTGATCCCAGCAGAAGGGTGGATTCTGGGTGGATTTCAGGAACAAAATGTAATAAAACCTTAAAATTTGTCAAATAATTCAACATTTGTATAATGTAGTATATATACATTTATTTATATTTTGCACTTGATTTGTTTAACCGTTTCAGTGATAAAGTAGACATTAGGTTACCTATTAAGCCTTTCAGTACAGTAAAGTAAAAAAATATATTATAATTTTGTCCCCATTAAATAATCCCCCAAACAGATGTCACTATCAAACAAAAATAATATATTTAATTTTAACTGTCATTTACCTCTCTGTATTAATTACAATGACACAATCATCAGAGATGAACCAGTCAAAAGTAGTTTCTAACAATTGCATCCCTTATTGCACATCCAGTCAGTCCCTCATTCTGAGAGAACGCCTGAGGTTGCATCCTCAACGTCGTCACAGAGAGGGACATTGCGCCTGGTAGCGATGGTGTGCAGGACAATACAGGCAAGTATTGTGTTGCACGCTCCCTGTGGTTCCACTCGCATGTAGTTAAGGCATGCAAAGCACCTCTTCAGAACTCCATTTAAACCCTAAATCTCACATCTTGTTTTGCAATGAGCAGGTGTTGAAGCGTGTCTGCGCAGGTGTGGTTGCTGCAAGAAAAGGGCTCATAAGCCATGGTAGGAGTGGACAGGCACTGTCTCCTAATATTATGCCATCCGGTCGGTTGTTTTGGAGCACTCTCCCTCAGGATACGTGCATCATGAACAGACCCAGGCCACATCACCACGCAAAAAAGTATGAACATGTACTGTCTAAATGACTAAAATGTAAAAAATGTAATGTTCACTACACCAAAGAGGTGGAACCATGGACTCAAAAGGACCTAATTTCACTGTTGCAGAAACCCACACACTGCTGGAGGGTGTTAGGTGCCATTATGCTTCAATAGTAGGATGTTGTAATTCTACTAAGGGTGGAGAAGTGACTAACAAAAATTAAAAATACATTTGGGTTGTATTCACCCAGAATGTGAATGCCATGGTGTCTGGCCAGAAGAGGACCACGGAGCAAGTGCAATTTAGATGGAAGAATATGAAGGCCGGGGCAACAAAGGACCATGCTGAAGCAAAAAACACCCAGACAGGCAACGTCCTTTAGGAGAGGTGATTACACAGATGTGGTTCTTGACATTATTGGAGGTGAAAACTCACAAGCTCTGCACAGGGTTCAAGGTGTTGTAGGGGATGGTGAGCCCACTATTGTAGAGGAAAGCGAGCCAGTTCCTTCAAAAAGCTGGTCTCTCCACAAATGAAGAAGAACTCTGAACGTTCTTTATTTTGTTAACTATTGGACATTTAGCCTTTTTATGATTTAAAACACGTGTTCAAAATATCCACAATGTATTTGTGAATAATGTATATTTGTATGTTTTAATGTATTTGTTGTGGGTCAAATGAGGAGTCTGTAATGTATATGTATTTGTTGTGGGTCAGATGAGGAGTCTGTAATGTATATGTATTTGTTGTGGGTCAGATGAGGAGTCTGTAATGTATATGTATTTGTTGTGGGTCAGATGAGGAGTCTGTAATGTATATGTATTTGTTGTGGGTCAGATGAGGAGTCTGTAATGTATATGTATTTGTTGTGGGTCAGATGAGGAGTCTGTAATGTATATGTATTTGTTGTGGGTCAGATGAGGGTCTGACTGTTTAAAAGAAATAGAACATGGAAGGGGATGTTTTTATTGTTTTATTGTGCTGTTTTCTGTCTCTTCAAATTAAAACACTTAAAGTGACCCCATGCTGGCTATTCTACCTGTTGTTATACAGTGACCCCATGCTGGCTATTCTACCTGTTGTTATACAGTGACCCCATGCTGGCTATTCTACCTGTTGTTATACAGTGACCCCATGCTGGCTATTCTACCTGTTGTTATACAGTGACCCCATGCTGGCTATTCTACCTGTTGTTATACAGTGACCCCATGCTGGCTATTCTACCTGTTGTTATACAGTGACCCCATGCTGGCTATTCTACCTGTTGTTATACAGTGACCCCATGCTGGCTATTCTACCTGTTGTTCTTTACATAGCTAGTAGCCTACATTGTGATATGTAGTCCCATTTAGAGCACTGGTAATCCGGATTTGGTCAAGTGTTGTCATAAGGTGAACCAACATTATATCCCTCCAAGATTCCCTACTTTACATTTGTATGGAATATTAATGGAAACCTCTTCAGTGACTTTTTATTGAGGCGGTAAAGCTGCAAAGTGACTGGGTGGGTTTCAGTCTGATAGATAGCAGTGATCACTATCTTTGTGTTGGGCTCTAAAGATGCATAATGCAGAGGTTTGATACCAGACATTTCATGGTCTGCTAAGGCCACTGGCCACCAGTTATGGATCTATCCTCAGTCACACACATAATAACAAGCACACACACACAGACGCAGGCGCATACGGGTCTGCAAAGGCCACCGGCTCCTATCCCGTCTCACAGTCATAACACACACAGGACCATGAGACGACTCAATGCCAGGCAAAGACCTCTATCTTCTATCTGGCTTGATTTTACCTTTATTTAACTAGGCAAGTCAGTTAAGAACAAATTCTTATTTACAATGACGGCCTACCTACAGGATCAGCCATAGTAGTAGATAACACCTGGAGAAAATTAGGGTTAAGTGTCTTGCTCAAGGACACATCGTCAGGTTTTTCACCTTGTTGGCTCAGGTATTTCAACCAGCGACCTTTCAGTTACTGGTCCAACGCTGTAACCGCTAGGCTACATCCTGCCCTAAAACGGCCCAAGAGTGAGGGGATCAGACAAGTCTATTTGGACTAGACTGAACTCTGGTCTTTAGTTTTTCATATGTGTAACTTTGTAGCGTCTGGTGATCAAAAAGCGGCTCTTATTATTAAGGAAACATTAACAGTGAATCAAAATATTGTGGAAATAACAGTTGAAGCATAATCTGCCTGGTAATGTTATAGAGAACTCAGTGAACTGTAATCCTGCATCATCTGCCTGGTACTGTTATAGAGAACTCAGTGAACTGTAATCCTGCATCATCTGCCTGGTACTGTTATAGAGAACTCAGTGAACTGTAATCCTGCATCATCTGCCTGGTACTGTTATAGAGAACTCAGTGAACTGTAATCCTGCATCATCTGCCTGGTACTGTTATAGAGAACTCAGTGAACTGTAATCCTGCATCATCTGCCTAGTACTGTTAAAGAGAACTCAGTGAACTGTAATCCTGCATCATCTGCCTGGTACTGTTATAGAGAACTCAGTGAACTGTAATCCTGCATCATCTGCCTGGTACTGTCATAGAGAACTCAGTGAACTGTAATCCTGCATCATCTGCCTGGTACTGTTATAGAGAACTCAGTGAACTGTAATCCTGCATCATCTGCCTGGTACTGTCATAGAGAACTCAGTGAACTGTAATCCTGCATCATCTGCCTGGTAACTGTAATTCCTAATCCTTCCAGAGCAAGAACACAAAAGGCCTGCATTCTCTCCCTCCATCTCTCCTTCCACAGACATAAAACAATTATGGTAAACCATGTAAGGAAACCTGAAGAGGCTGCAAGGCTGAATGGCATCAATACATTATTTGCCACATTATCTGCTATTATGTGCCATGTGACTATTAAAACATACCCCAATCATTGCAGTTATTTCCTCCGCAAAGCAATCAAGCAGGCTAAACGTCGGTATAGGGATAAAGTTGAGTCTCAGTTCAAAGGCTCAGACACCAGATGTATGTGTCAGGATCTACAGACAATCACTGATTATAAAAGGAAAACCAGCCACGTCTCGGACACCGACGTCTCGCTTCCTGACAGGCTGAACACCTTCTTCGCTCGCTTTGAGGATAACACAGTTCCACCGACGCGGCCCGCTACCAAGGACTGTGGGATCTCCCTCTCAGTGGCTGACGTGAGTAAGACATTTAAGCGTGTTAACCCTCGCAAGGCTGACGGCCCAGATGGTATCCCTAGCCGAGTCCTCAGAGCATGCGCAGACCAGTTGACTGTTGTGTTTACGAATATATAAATCTCTCCCTATCCCTGTCTGTTGTCCCCACATGCTTCAAGATGGCCACCATTGTCCCTGTACCTAAGAAAGCAAAGGTAACTGAACTAAATGACTATCTCCCCGTAGCATCACCTCTGTCATCATGAAGTGCTTTGAGAGACTAGTCAAGGATCATATTACCTCCACCTTACCTACCACCCTAGACCCCCTTCAATTTGCTTACCGTCCCAATAGATCCACAGATGATGAAATCACCACCACATTACACACTGCCATGTCCCATCTGGATAAGAGACATACCTATGTAAGAATGCTGTTTACTGACTATAGCTCAGCATTCAACACCATAGTACCCTCCAAGCTCATCATCAAGTTTGAGGCCCTGGGTCTGAACCCCGCCCTGTGCAACAGTATCCTGGATTTCATGTTGGGTCGCCCCCAGGTGGTGAAGGTAGGAAACAACACCTCCTCCACGCTGATCCTCAACACTGGGGCCCCACAAGGGTGCATGCTCAGCCTCCTCCTGTACTCCCTGTTCACCCATGACTGCGTGGCCAAGCACGCCTCCAACTCAATCATTAAGTTTGCAGACCACAATAGTAGTAGGCTTGATTACCAACAACGATGAGACAGCCTACAGGGAGGAGGTGAGGGCTCTGGGAGTGTGGTGCCAGGAAAATAACCTCTCACTCAACGTCAGCAAAACTAAGGAGATGATTGTGGACTTCAGGAAACAGCAGAGGGAGCACCTCCCGATCCACATCGATGCGACTTAGTGGAGAAGGTGGAAAGCTTCAAGTTCCTCTGCGTACACATCACTGACAAACTGGAATGGTCCACCCACAGTGTGGGTCCACCCACAGTGTGAGTGCAACAGCGCCTCTTCAATCTCAGGAAGCTAAAGAAACTTCCCGCCCTCCTGGACACCTACAGCACCCGAAGCCAGAGGAAGGCCAAAAAGATCGCCAAAGACATCAACCAACCGACCCACTGCCTGTTCACCCCGTTATCATCCAGAAGGCGAGGTCAGTACAGGTGCATCAAAGCTGTCCATCAGACTGTTAAACAGCCATCACTAAAACACCAGAGGTTGCTGCCTATAGACACTGATTATAAATCACAGGCCACTTTAAGGAATAGAACACTAGCTACTTTAATAATGTATCCGTATCTTGCACTACTCATCTCATATGTATAAACTGTACGCTATACCATTCTACGGTATCTTAGTCACTTAATCATATTTACACTATAACGCTTACAATTCTACTGTATCTTAGTCCATTGCCACCCTGACATCACTCATCCATATATGTATATATTCTTAATTCATTCCCTACTTAGATTCATGTGTATTGGGTATATGTTGTGAAACTGTTAGATATTATTGTTAGATATTACTGCACTGTCAGAGATAGAACAACAAGCATTTCGCTACACCTGCAATAACATCTGCTAACCACGTGTATGCGACCAATAAAATGTGATTTGATTAGATTTTCTTACAGTGCTGTGGACTGCATTGTAAGATACATGTTATGGTAGAATAAGCATGAAACATAAAATATGGGCGAGCTCTGATAGCAATTAATATTTTTTTACCCTGACCAAGTCCCATTTGGTGCTCACTGCATATTCAGTGAATGCATTAATATTTATTTTCATTTTTTTGTATTGATTTTGTGAATTTGTTGCGACTGAGGGAAAATGAGTGAGAGAGCGAGAGATTTTGGAAAAGCAGTAAACTGTTTTCTTTAGTTTCTATAAAACATGATTTTAGTTAAAAACAGAAACATTTATATGTATTAAGGCAACTCAAATTACATCAAAACAATTTTAATTGGCCATTTCAAATGGAGATGCCATACAATGTATTTCTGAAGTTAAGATCTTGTTGCTAAATCTCATCCTTACAATGACTAAATTGAAAAATGTGTGACCCCCAGTACACAAAAACTAAATAACATGCATATTTTTGTACTCTACAGCTGATGACTTCATGTAAATGTTTTTTAAAAGACATATTGTACAAAACAAGAAAAGTAGAATCTCACAGTAGTTAATGAATGGCTAAACAACTTAATTATCACGGATCTAGATGTAGTCTGAAAATAGCTTTCTGATTCTGACATGAATCAAATGAATGTTTAATGGTTCTTAGACTCAATAATACTTGTCAGTGGGAAATTAAGACTTAAAGCCAGCGGGAAAAGTAAGCCAGAGTAAAAAGTAATCCAGAGTTAAAATCAAACCAGAGTTACATTAAAACATAATGAACTGTTTGTGTTCAATAAAGAAGAATATATTGTATTTAGGAAGATGCATGGATAGTATGTGCTCTATGAATATTATCCATAGATGTTCCCTTAAGAATCAAAGCTCCATTAGTAAGCTCTTCACCAATGGACACTATTTCCATGCAGGAGCAGTACCATGCAGTAGTAGTATTATCAGTTTCTGAGAAAAACAATGATCTCTTTTACTATCTGTTCGGAGAAACCCAAATGTGTCCTGAAGCCTAGGGTTAAGTCTAGTTGGAGCCTTAACCCTCTGATTGGCTCACATCAAATGTATTATTGACCAGCATGCACTGAACCAACAGGCTAGCTACATTACCACAGACCACTCTCTGCCTCTGTGGCAATATCTATACAGTGCCTTCTGAAAATATTCAGACCCCATTTTGTTTCTTTACATCTTTATTCTAAAATTGATTAAATAAAACAAATCCTCATCAATCTACACACAATACCCCATAATGACGAAGCCAAACAGGTTGTCATTTTTGAAAATGTAGAAAAAAATAAAATAAAAAAATACATTATTTACGTAAGTTTCATTCATAAGTTTCATTCCTTCAGACCCTTTACTATGAGACTCGAAATTGACCTCAGGTGCTTCCTGTTTCCATTGATCATCTTTGAGATGTTTCTACAACTTGATTGGAGTCCATCTGTGGTAAATTCAATTGATTGGACATGATTTTGAAAGGCACACAGTGGACAGTGCATGTCAGAGCAAATACCAAGCCATGAGGTCGAAGGAATTGTCCGTAGAGAGCCGAGACAGGATTGTGTTGAGGCACAGATCTTGGGAAGGGTACCAACAATTTCGGCAGCATTGAAGGTCTCCAAGAACACAGTGGCCTCCATCATTCTAAGATCTGACCCTTTTCTTCAATTTTCATCTAAAAATGACATACCCAAACTTAACTGCCTGTAGCTCAGGACCTGAAGCAAGGATATGCATATTATTGATTTAATTTGAAAGAAAACACTTTGAAGTTTGTGAAAATATGAAATTAATGTAGGAGAATATAACACATTAGATCTGGTAAAAGATAATACAAACAAAAAAACGTTTTCTATAAAAATATTTCGATGCATCATCTTTGAAATGCAAGAGAAAGGCCAGACAGTGATGTAGGATTCTAGATGTAAAGTTTCAGATTGATCCAGTGAATAATTACATCACGATACAATATTTTGTATCAAGTCTGCCAGGAATTTTCCCAAATGTGCCGAATTGGTTTTCAAGTACATAACTATGGAGAACATACAAAAATGCTATGGTAACACAAAATGTAAGTTTGCACACTCCCAGGAATGTCATACATGATGAATTCATTTTCAAACATAACTACACTACATTTTATCTCTAGGACCCTCAAGATGACAAATCAGAGCCAGATTACTGAATGTAAGTACATGATTTACCTTCAGAGGTGAATGTACCAAACCAGTTGCTGTGATAAAAGTGTTTTGTTGTTGTGAACTATCCTCAAACAATAGCATGGTATTTTATAGCTGTAATAGCTCATGTAAATTGGACAGTGCAGTTAGATTAACAAGAATTTAAGCTTTCTGCCCGTATATGACATGTCTATGTCCTGTTTGCTGTTGTTTACAACACCATTCAAGTCACACATCGCATATTGAGCAGCAACTGTCCCGGTACAGGGACACCTATCCAATAGAGATTAAATGGAAGAAGTTGGGAAACATCAAGCCTCTTCCTAAAGCGGCCAAACTGAGCAATTGGGGGAGAAGGTTCTTGGTCAGGGAGGTGACCAAGAACCCAATGGTCACTCTGACAGAGCTCTAGAGTTCCTTTGTTGAGATGGAAGAAACTTCCAGAAGGACAACCATTTCTGCAGTACTCCACCAATAAGGCCTTTACGGTAGACTGGCCAGACGGAAGCCACTGCTCAGTAAAAGGCACATGAAATCCTGCATGGATTTGCCTTGCGGGATTTCAGCACCTAAAGACTCTCAGACCATGAGAAACAAGATTCTCTGGTCTGATGAAACCAAGATTGGACTCTTTGGCCTGAATGCCAAGCATCACATCTGGAGCACAACCTGGCACCATTCCTACGGGCAAGCATGGTGGTGGAAGCATCATCCTGTGGAGTTGTTTTTCAGTGGCAGGGACTGGGAGACTAGTCAGGATCGAGGGAAAAATTTACGGAGCAAATTGCAGAGACATCCTCAGGACCTCAGACTGGGGAGAAGATTCACCTTCCAACAGGACAACAACCCTAAGCACACAGCCAAGACAATGCAGGAGTGGTTTCAGGACAAATCTCTGAATGTCCTTGAGTGGCCCAGCCAGAGCCCGGACTTGAACTGATCTAACATCTCTGGAGAGACCTGAAAATAGCTGTGCAGCGACCCTCCCCATCCAACCTGACAGAGCTTGAGAGGATCTGCAGAGAAGAATGTGAGAAACTCCCTAAATACAGGTGTGTCAAGCTTCTAGCGTCATACCCAAGAAGACTTGAGGCTGTAATCGCTGCCAAAGATGCTTCAACAAAGAACTGAGTAAAGGGTCTGAATACTTATGTACATGTGATATTTCTTTTTTTTTTTTTGGCCTTTCAAGCTGATCTGAGTATAGCCGCTATATAGAAAGAACCAATAGCAAAATAAATACATGATCATTTCCAAAAATCAGCTATTAAAGACTACCAGAACCCACTGGATTCTCCAATTACACTGGATGATAGACATTACAAAATACAAACCCTCCAACCCAAAAATGCCTGTGGTGTTGAAGGTAGAACGCAAATTCAAATGGGCAATTCTTAAACATTATCCTCATCTCTGACATCTTCAACAATATTTGGAAACAAGGTCTGATCACCGCAATGCACAAAAGTGAAGACAAATTTGAATAATTACTGTGGAATCTGCGTCAACAGCAAACTCTGAAAAATCCTCGGCAGTATCATCAACAGTAGACTCCAACGTTTCCTCAGTGAAAACAATGAACGGAGTAAATTTTGAATTGGCTTTCTACCAAAATACTGTACAACAGACCACGTATTCACCCTGCTTTTGAGTCAATTTTGCATGAGGGTCTGCTATACAAATTGATGGAAAGCAGTGTTGGGGGGAAAGCGTATTACATTATAAAATCAATGTACACAAACAACAAGTGTGCTGTTAAAATGGACAATAAACACACATATTTCTTTCCTCAGGGCTGTGGGGTGAGACTGGGACCCATACCGACTACCCTTTACCCACACCCCCAGTCAACAAGGAGGCTCACATGGGGACACCTACTACAGAGAGAAGCTCTCTGCCCCCCCTGACACAACCCCACGCACCCCTCCTTGTACACAGGCCCTGTGTACCCCAACCCCACACCATACACCCACTACTCTGCGGGTAGGCATCCTCATTGACTGAAATGGGAAATTCATCCAAGAGGATAAACTCTTCCCCTATCACAAGGTGTCCAAAATATGGTTCCCAAAAACGCAGGATGCACTCCACATCATGTCCTAGCCTGACTTTGGCACACCAGGTCACATTATTATTCACACCGGCACCAACAACCTGCGAGAGGAGCAGGAAAGAGTAGGCAGCCTGGTAACCCAACAATCACCCCAGAGCACCTGCACGACTACTCCCACCTGAGGAAGCAGACAGTAGGGATGTTTGCCAAGTCATCCCTACCAAGTGCAGTGGCACTTGGTAGACAAACACCCCATGCCGAACTGGACAGAGGACCACCCAGAGACCCCCTACCAGACCACTGCACCACCAAGGAGCCCCAGGTCCCCTCAGCGCCTCACCAGACCCTACGCACCCCACAGACCCCACCCACCACCAGAGCATCATCACCTCCATCGGCTTAGGCAGATTGGACCTGGCCCAGCCTACTGCCCCGCACCAGACCACCACCTCTACCAGACCAGAGAGGAACCCCCCCGGCCCAGACCTGGCCCCCCTCCACTCCACAGGGCCCATCAGCAGGACCAGTGCAGCTACGCGGAGGTTCTCAGAGGACAGGAGAACCCTGTAGGACTGAGTGAGATTAAACAGCTCCTCAATACATCTGCACTAAACTGCACTAAATACATACACACACACACACACACACACACACACACACACACACACACACACACACACACCTATTGTACTAAAAGTTTACTTGTTCAATTAATAGGAATATATATATAACAAAAACTGTCCCACAGGCTACAGAGGTAATTGTGCCCTCAGAGAAACACAGCTCTGTCAATAGAGGCAGAGACTCTGGAGGCTTGATCATTTGGTACGAATCCGAACTACAAAATCTGATTGATCCTCTGAAAATTGGTAAATAACACATTTGGTTAAAACTGAAAAAACTTGTACTGACAGAAAAATATGTGTTCCTTTGCACAATATATATATCCCCCCCTCAGAATCCCCATATCACTCAGAGGAGATATTCCCCACCCTTGAGGAAGAGACGTGCCATTTCCAGGCCCATTGAAATGTGCTCATGTGTGGGGAAACAAATGCTCGCACAGGAACACTACCTTATCTAACAAGCACACGAGGGGACAGCTTTATTACAGGCCCTTCTGTTTCTAACTGTCTTAATCTCCCCCATAGAAACAACAGTGACAGCAACATCAACAAAAACAGAAGGGATCTGTTGCAGCTTTGTCGAAGCCTGTGTCTGTACTTTGTCAATGGTAGGTTACGGGGGGACTCTTTGGGGAGATTCACCTATTGCTCACCTCTTTGTCACATTTAGATTGATGGGACGGTAGACGGAGCACTCGTGGAGTGTCATCCTTATTTATTTTGTGAGATGTTCTCACGAAGCACATAAATAAACAGGAGAGTACAATAAACTAACTGCAAACAAAAAAACAGTGACTTGCTTGCTTGCTTGCTTGCTTGCTTGCTTGCTTGCTTGCTTGCTTGCTTGCTTGCTTGCTTGCTTGCTTGCTTGCTTGCTTGCTTGCTTGCTTGCTTGCTTGCTTGCTTGCTTGCTTGCTTGCTTGCTTGCTTGCTTGCTTGCTTGCTGAAATCTCAAGGCAGACAAGCAGGAACAATGATCCACACACAGGTGGATGTGTGTGGGGCCTAAATACTATCCCCAATCAGAGACAACTCTAGACAGCTGTCTCTGATTGGGGATCATTCATTTCCCCAGTTAGGGTGTGGGGACTTGATTGTGTGCCTTCCACTCCCCCTGGTGGGAGTAAGAGGCTTTACCACAACCAAGCCCTCACACTCTTGGCCAAAGCACAGTAGATTATATGATTACAGACATTGACCCTTTCTCTCTCAACTCATTCACCGTCAAGCCACTAACACCTCTGTCTGATCACAGCCAAATTACGTTGTTCGTCAAAAGAACAGACATGGAAACAACCACACATTCACAGCCCAGTAAGCTGTACTAAATCAGAAATTCATACAGATGGGCCCAAAACAGCACAGAAGAATACCAGAACCAGTAACCAAAACATTCATAGATAACTTTCTGGATACCACATTCACTCATAGTAAAGAAGGCATCAATCCAGCAGTAAAAAACATCAATTAAATATTCAGGCAAACAGCAAAAGAAGCACAACTGAAATTGATAAAAAAACAAACCAAGAAAAACTGGTTTGATGCAGATTGTAAAATTATAAGGAAAAAACATAGAACACTATCAAACCAAAAGCACAGAGACCCAAATAATGGTGAATTACGCCTTCAATACTGTGAGACTTTAAAACTGTGAGACTTTAAAACTCTATAAATGTACATTCAGAACCATAAAAGCCCGGTACAACAGCAAGCAGCTGACACTAACTGAGGAGTCCATGAACACAAACAACTTCTGGCAGAACTGGAAGAAAGTAAAAACCTCTAAACAAGAGGAATTAGTGAAACAACATGGTGCCATCTGGACAAGCCATTATAAACACTCTACAACACCGTTCATATGGTGCCATCTGGACAAGCCATTATAAACACTCTACAACACCGTTCATATGGTGCCATCTGGACAACCCATTATAAACACTCTACAACACCGTTCATATGGTGCCATCTGGACAAGCCATTATAAACACTCTACAACACCGTTCATATGGTGCCATCTGGACAACCCATTATAAACACTCTACAACACCGTTCATATGGTGCCATCTGGACAAGCCATTATAAACACTCTACAACACCGTTCATATGGTGCCATCTGGACAAGCCATTATAAACACTCTACAACACCGTTCATATGGTGCCATCTGGACAACCTATTATAAACACTCTACAACACCGTTCATATGGTGCCATCTGGACAACCCATTATAAACACTCTACAACACCGTTCATATGGTGCCATCTGGACAAGCCATTATAAACACTCTACAACACCGTTCATATGGTGCCATCTGGACAACCCATTATAAACACTCTACAACACCGTACAAACTGACACAAACGCAGAACAATGACAAATTCATGAGAAGTTGAATGGATTAGAAAAAGGACAATCAAAATCCATTGGACACAAATTACTGACCAGGAGCTCTATAAGAAACTTCAGGCCCTGAAATTTAAAAAAGCATGCAGGATTCAGCGTCCTGAATGAGATGATCAATATCACTAGTGCAAAATGTCAATTGGCTATATTAAAACTGTTTAATTTGATCCTGAGTGTAGGTTATTTCCCTGACATCTGGAATCAAGGACTCATAACCCCAATCAGTTACAATTACTGAGGCATTTGTGTGAACAGCAACCTGGGGAAGGTTTTCTGTAGTATTATAAACATAAGAGTTCTAAACTTCCTTAATAAGCACAATGTCTTGAGTAAAAGCCTGATTGGATTTATACCAAAACATCGCATGACCGATCAAATTTACACCCTACAGACCCTGATAGATAAACATGTCCACCAAAATAATACCAAAATGTACGCTTGCTTTGTCGACTTCCAAAAAGCATGTGATTCTATTTGGCGTACAGGACTGTACTACAAAGTTATTAAAGTGGTGTAGCGGGTAAAACATATGACACAGTTAAATCAATGTATGCTGGCAATACATGCAGCATCAAAATTGGCAAGAAAATAACAGAATTCTTTAACCGGGGGCGGGGCCTTCGCCAGGGTTGCAATCTGAGCCCTGCACTCTTCAATATTTACATCAACAAATTGGCCACTATTATAGAAAAATCCTCAGCCCCTGGTGTTAGTCTCCACAATTAAGAGGTTAAATACTTGCTCTTCGCAGATGACCTGTGCCTGCTGTCACCCACAGCACATGGCTTACAGCAGAGCCTGGACCTGCTAGAGCAGTACTGCCAGACCTGGGCCCTGACAGTAAACTGCAAAAATACTAAAATAATGATTTTCCAGAGAAGATCCAGATCTCAGGGAATTAGACCAAAGTTCTCAATTGGTACACAATTGTACACTATAATGATGCAGTGAATGAACTGAGAGAGAAAGCCCACAGGGAATTCTACGCCATTAAAAAAAAACAAATTCAAATTGAAATACCTATAATAATGTTTCTAAAACTAATTGAAAGTTTCATTGAACCAATTGCACTTTATGGCACTGAGGTGTGGGCTCCACTTGCAAAATGAGATTTCACCCAATGGGACAAACACCCCATTGAAACCCTGCATGCAGAGTTCTGTAAGATTCTCCTACATGTCCAGAGGAAAACTACAAACAGTGCATGCAGGGCAGAATCAGGGCAGAATTTTGGAAACATCTCAAATACAGTGGCCCTCTCATATCATTACCAAGCCCTGCAATACCAAGAGCTGAGCAAAGAACAGAGTCCCCTCATCCAGCTGGTCCTGGGGCTGAGTTCACAAACCTGTTCTACTAACACACTGAAGAACAGAGTCCCCTCATCCAGCTGGTCCTGGGGCTGAGTTCACAAACCTGTTCTACTAACACACTGAAGAAAAGAGTTGCCTCATCCAGCTGGTCCTGGGGATGAGTTCACAAACCTGTTCTACTAACACACTAAAGCTTCAGGACCAGAACATCCAATCAATCAGATCAAACACAGTCAAAATAAAACTACATTACCTATTGGAAAACACAAACACAAGCACAAAGCAAAATGCAGTGCTATCTGGTCCTAAATTGACAGTACACCATGGCAAACTATTTGACCATGGTTACTAATCAAAACCTTAGAAAAACCTTGACAAAGTACAGGCTCAGTGAGCACAGCCTTGCCATTGAGAAGGGCAGACACAGGAAAACCTGGCTCCCTGTAGAGGAAAGGCTGTGCAACCACTGCACCACATCAGAACCTGAGAAAGAGCTGCATTTCCTGACAAAATGGCAAAAATATAAGAATGTAATTTACCCAGATTTGAAACCCTTACTAAAGGTTTCAAAGACGTCTCTGATGAGGATAGGCTACCAGTCCTGTTGGGGGAGGAACAGAGAGCTGTGGGTTGGCAGACCACTACATTAGTGCCTGCCATAAGATGAGGGACAGTGTCTGACAGACCACTACATTGCTGTCTGTCATAAGATGAGGGACAGTGTCTGACAGACCACTACATTAGTGCCTGCCATAAGATGAGGGACAGTGTCTGACAGACCACTACATTGCTGCCTGCCATAAGATGAGGGACAGTGTCTGACAGACCACTACATTGCTGTCTGTTATTAGATGAGGGACAGTGTCTGACAGACCACTACATTGCTGTCTGTTATTAGATGAGGGACAGTGTCTGACAGACCACTACATTGCTGTCTGTTATTAGATGAGGGACAGTGTCTGACAGACCACTACATTGCTGTCTGTTATTAGATGAGGGACAGTGTCTGACAGACCACTACATTGCTGTCTGTTATTAGATGAGGGACAGTGTCTGACAGACCACTACATTGCTGTCTGTTATTAGATGAGGGACAGTGTCTGACAGACCACTACATTGCTGTCTGTTATTAGATGAGGGACAGTGTCTGACAGACCACTACATTGCTGTCTGTTATTAGATGAGGGACAGTGTCTGACAGACCACTACAGTACTGTCTGTTATTAGATGAGGGACAGTGTCTGACAGACCACTACATTGCTGTCTGTTATTAGATGAGGGACAGTGTCTGACAGACCACTACATTGCAGTCTGTTATTAGATGAGGGACAGTGTCTGACAGACCACTACATTACTGTCTGTTATTAGATGAGGGACAGTGTCTGACAGACCACTACATTGCTGTCTGTTATTAGATGAGGGACAGTGTCTGACAGACCACTACATTGCAGTCTGTTATTAGATGAGGGAGAGTGTCTGACAGACCACTACATTGCTGTCTGTTATTAGATGAGGGACAGTGTCTGACAGACCACTACATTGCAGTCTGTTATTAGATGAGGGACAGTGTCTGACAGACCAACCAACCTGCTTATTGTTATTGTTTAATGTATGATTATTTTAAACCTTGTTATTGTTGTTACCTTGGTTACTGTCGTCCTGTCGACAATATTCATTATTATTATTCATTATGTTCACATTGTAAATATCCAAAGTAAGCTTTGGCAATATGTACATTGTTACATCATGCCAATAAAGCTAATTGAATTTAATTGAATTTAATTGTTACAGAGAGAGAGATACAGATACAGAGAGAGATAGAGAGAGATACAGATACAGAGAGAGATAGAGAGAGATACAGATACAGAGAGAGATAGAGAGAGATACAGATACAGAGAGAGATAGAGAGAGATACAGATACAGAGAGAGATAGAGAGAGATACAGATACAGAGAGAGATAGAGAGAGATACAGATACAGAGAGAGATAGAGAGAGATACAGATACAGAGAGAGATAGAGAGAGATACAGATACAGAGAGAGATAGAGAGATATACAGATACAGAGAGAGATAGAGAGAGATACAGATACAGAGAGAGATAGAGAGAGATACAGATACAGAGAGAGATACAGATACAGAGAGAGATACAGATACAGAGAGAGATAGAGAGAGATACAGATACAGAGAGAGATAGAGAGAGATACAGATACAGAGAGAGAGAGATGCAGAGAGAGAGAGATGCAGAGAGAGAGAGATGCAGAGAGAGAGAGATGCAGAGAGAGAGAGAGATACAGAGAGAGATGCAGAGAGAGAGAGATACAGAGAGAGAGAGATAGATACAGAGAGTGAGGGAGAGATACAGAGAGAGAGAGAGATACAGAGAGAGACAGATACATAGAGAGCCAGAGAGACAGAGAGAGAGACAGATACAGATACAGAGAGAAATATAAATAGAGTGAGAGAAAAGAGAATGACAGAAAAAGAAACAGAGAGAGAGAGAGAGAGAGAGAGAGAGAGACCAAATGTCAAAAATATAAAACCATCAGAGAGAGTCACTTCCCCAAATTTGAACAAGTAGTCCGGGGCTTTGAGGACCTCTCTGACATAGAAAGGCTGCCGATCCTTTTGGGGGAAGACATGACCAGCTGTGTGCTGGCAGCATGCTATGTTGCTGCCTGCCACAAGTTGAGGGACAGTGCCTGACATATTTAATGCATTTATTTTATTTTTTCCTGTTGTTATTTGTTCTTTGATGTAATTATATATATTTTTTTTAAATATATATATATATATGTGTGTATGAATGTATGTATATATGTGTATATATATGTATGTGCGTGTGTATATGTATGTATATATATATATATAAAATAGAAAAAAAAAAAAATATATAAATATATAGAAAAAAAATATATATATTGATGTATGATACTTTGGCAATATGTACATTGTTGCGTCATGCCAATAAAGTGAATTGAATTGAATTGAGAGAGAGATAGAGAGAGAGAGAGAGGGGGCGGGGGGGGAGGGTGGCTGTGCTGGCAGAGGGGAGAACAGGTTTTGGCTGAGCGGATTGGTTCCTGTGCCAAAGCCTAATTCACAGATCCCTCCGTTAAGCCACATTATCTCTTCCTGTATGAACTAATGTGACGAGATACCCCCTAAACATTCTCCCTGTGATGGGGTGGGAATCATGGGGTGGAAAGGAGGAGAAGCATTATCTAGATGCCTGTCAGTGTTGGAGGCAATAACGCCCAGCTACCACCCCTCCTCCTGCTTTGTAGTCAATGGCATCTATTTGCAGGTCAGATTGTATAAAGTGCATAATGGAACACCTTGGATTAGCTCAACAGGTTTCTAGCTGAACAGGTTTCATATATTTGCATAGAAGAAACCTCCAGGAGAGAGGAGACCACGTTTTCAGGCTCTGTCAAGATTTACATTTCATGTTAAATATTTTCCAAAGGCCAAAGCCTTAAATCTCATGGGCCGGCACTAGCCAGCGAGCTGTGAACGTAACCATAGGCTAACTGCTAATGATAAGAATACAAGGTTAGATGAGGCATCTGTAATACAGTCATTGGATTAGGCTATCAATCACCCGGCGTATCCGGGGACAACGGTGAGGAGGACACCAAATGGTGACAAGAGAGCATGACTGGAATCATTTTTCTCCTCCTCCTTTTTCTGTTTCTTTTAATATCTCTGTCTTGCACACTTTCTCTCTTTCTTTCTCTCGTTCCCCCCCACTCATTCACTCAAATAATCCCTCTGAAATTCTCTGTGGTTATGTCTAATTATACCTCAGGTGCCTGGTTTACTTCTCAGTTGCCTAAAAAGGTCTCTCCTCTCCTCTCTTTGCCTACAAGCCTTCATCTGGACTAACTAGGAAATACTTGGCAAGTGAAAACAATATGGTGGAAGGAAGCTCATCATCATTCTGGCTTTCACCTGGTAAGTTCTTTATCAGGCCTGCTTTCACCTGGTCAGTTCCCTTATCAGGCCTGCTTACACCTGGTCAGTTCTTTATCAGGCCTGCTTTCACCTGGTCAGTTCTTTATCAGGCCTGCTTTCACCTGGTCAGTTCTTTATCAGGCCTGCTTTCACCTGGTCAGTTCCCTTATCAGGCCTGCTTACACCTGGTCAGTTCTTTATCAGGCCTGCTTTCACCTGGTCAGTTCTTTATCAGGCCTGCTTGCACCTGGTCACTTCTTTATCAGGCCTGCTTTCACCTGGTCAGTTCTTTATCAGGCCTGCTTTCACCTGGTCAGTTCTTTATCAGGCCTGCTTGCACCTGGTCACTTCTTTATCAGGCCTGCTTTCACCTGGTCAGTTCTTTATCAGGCCTGCTTTCACCTGGTCAGTTCTTTGTCAGGCCTGCTTTCAACTGGTCACTTCTTTATCAGGCTGGCTTTCACCTGAAAGACTTTGAAGCCATTGAGAAGGAGATACAGCGGAAATGTAGATGTCAGTGTTTTAGCAGGCCTACCAACCCAGGACAAAACAGTCGCTAAAAGCAAAGCTCATTTTTTCATTTTGTTATCTTTGAAAGTCCTACAAAGTAATGCAAGAGCATCACAGATAATTTCTGATAAATCGACTTCATGGGACAAATGCTATTTATATACATTGATCAACAATGCCATTTATATACATAGAGTAAGTACAAGCCGGCTATACCGTCTATCATTATGGGCAACGTGAGATCGCTACTTAACAAGGTAGATGAGCTTGAGGATCTGGTCCATGGGCAAAGAGACTACCGGGAAGCTAGCCTATTGTGCTTTACTGAGACATGGCTGAATGATAACATCCCCATTGAGAACGTAACTATCGGCAGTTTCCAGACCATCAGAGTGGACAGGGATAGTGTTTCTTCCGGTAAGAGTAAGGGAGGGGGGGTGGCTTTATTAGTTAACAGATGGTGTAATCCGAGCCATATTACTGTTAAGGAACAGTTTTGTAGCCTGGATATTGAGCTGTTAGCCGTTAGCCTGAGACCCTACGATTTACCGAGGGAATTCACTGCGGCCATTGCTGTTATTGTTTACATCCTGCCCTCCGCTGACGCAAACACAGAGCATGACGTCATCCACTCTGCTATCGCGAGGTTACAGACAGCGCATCCCAGTGCCTTCTTTGCCATTTTGGGGGATTTTAACCATGCATTTCTCTCTTCAACGCTGCCCACGTTCAAACAGTTTCTTGAAGTGCCCAACCAGGAATAATAAAACTCTGGACTTGTTATATGCTAATGTGAAGGATGCATACAACTCCACTGCACTCCCTCCCCTAGGTAGATCGGATCACAACCTTGTCCACCTTACCCTACAGGCCTATGGTCCAACAGCAGCCAGCGACCACTAGGACCATTAGGAGATGGTCCCCGGAGGCGAATGAGGCCCTACAGGACTGCTTTGAAACAACAGACTGGGATGTGCTCTTTGAGGCTCATGGGGAGGACATTGATGTACTTACTGACTGCATAACAGACTATATACATTTTTGTGTAGACAACACTGTACCCACCAGGAAGGTATGCTGTTTTCCAAATAATAAACCCTGGGTCACCAGCGACCTGAAGGCCCTGCTGAATGAGAAGAAGAGGGCCTTCAAGGAGTGGGACAAGGACGAATTGAAATGCGTCCAGAAGGAGCTGAAGTTGCGGATAGCTGAGGGGAAGAGAGTGTATAAGGAGAAGATGGAGGACAAGCTGAGGCAGAGCCAGGTGAGAGAGGTATGGAAGGGTATGAGAAATATCACTGGCTTCAAAACGTCAAACATCTATCTATCTATCTATCTATCTATCTATCTATCTATCTATCTATCTATCTATCTATCTATCTATCTATCTATCTATCTATCTATCTATCTATCTATCTATCTATCTATCTATCTATCTATCTATCTATCTATCTATCTATCTATCTATCTATCTATCTATCTATCTATCTATCTATCTATCTATCTATGAGAAGAATATGTAAGGTGATGTGAGTAGAATAGGTGAGGTGATGTGAGGAGAACAGGTGAGGTGATGTAAGGAGAATAGGTGAGGTGATGTGAGGAGAATAGGTGAGGTGATGTGAGGAGAATAGGTGAGGTGATGTGAGGAAAATAGGTGAGGTGATGTGAGGAGAATAGGTGAGGTGAACATAAAAACATACAAAATAAATGTTTTTTCTAATAATTCCAAATTAAGCTTCCACATCAACAAATCAACAAGGGCTTGTATGCCCTTGTTGTCTCACTCAGTCTAAAACATTATGTCTCACTCAGTCTAAAACATTATGTCTCACTCAGTCTAAAACATTATGTCTCACTCAGTCTAAAACATTATGTCTCACTCAGTCTAAAATATTATGTCTCACTCAGTCTAAAACACAATGTCTCACTCAGTCTAAAACATTATGTCTCACTCAGTCTAAAACATTATGTCTCACTCAGTCTAAAACATTATGTCTCACTCAGTCTAAAACATTGTCTCACTCAGTCTAAAACATTATGTCTCACTCAGTCTAAAACATTATGTCTCACTCAGTCTAAAACATTATGTCTCACTCAGTCTAAAACATTGTCTCACTCAGTCTAAAACATTATGTCTCACTCAGTCTAAAACATTATGTCTCACTCAGTCTAAAACATTGTCTCACTCAGTCTAAAACATTATGTCTCACTCAGTCTAAAACATTGTTTCACTCAGTCTAAAACATGTCTCACTCAGTCTAAAACATGTATTACTCAGTCTAAAAAATTGTCTCACTCAGTCTAAAACATTATGTCTCACTAAGTCTAAAGCGTTATGTTTCACTCAGTCTAAAACGTTATGTCTCACTAAGTCTAAAACGTTATGTCTCACTCAGTCTAAAACGTTATGTCTCACTCAGTCTAAAACGTTATGTCTCACTCAGTCTAAAACATTATGTCTCACTCAGTCTAAAACATTATGTCTCACTCAGTCTAAAACATTATGTCTCACTCAGTCTAAAACATTATGTCTCACTCAGTCTAAAACATTATGTCTCACTCAGTCTAAAACATTATGTCTCACTCAGTCTAAAACATTATGTCTCACTCAGTCTAAAACTTTATGTCTCACTCAGTCTAAAACATTGTCTCACTCAGTCTAAAACATTATGTCTCACTAAGTCTAACGCGTTATGTTTCACTCAGTCTAAAACGTTATGTCTCACTAAGTCTAAAACGTTATGTCTCACTCAGTCTAAAACGTTATGTCTCACTCAGTCTAAAACGTTATGTCTCACTCAGTCTAAAACATTATGTCTCACTCAGTCTAAAACATTATGTCTCACTCAGTCTAAAACATTGTCTCACTCAGTCTAAAACATTATGTCTCACTCAGTCTAAAACATTGTCTCACTCAGTCTAAAACATTATGTCTCACTCAGTCTAAAACATTGTCTCACTCAGTCTAAAACATTATGTCTCACTCAGTCTAAAACATTGTCTCACTCAGTCTAAAACATTATGTCTCACTCAGTCTAAAACATTGTCTCACTCAGTCTAAAACATTATGTCTCACTCAGTCTAAAACATTGTCTCACTCAGTCTAAAACATTGTCTCACTCAGTCTAAAACATTATGTCTCACTCAGTCTAAAACATTATTTCAAACTGTAAAAGGTCTCAGTCCTTCTCAGAGGCAGGTTGCTTCAGTCCTTTGCTATTCAGCTTCTTCCATTTAATTCCAGTAGAGCCAGCAGATCAGAAAAAGCAGAGCTGAGGCAGCAATAGGAGCACATCAGAACAGAGCACATCAGAACAGAGCACATCAGAACAGAGCACAACAGAACAGAGCACAACAGAACAGAGCACAACAGAACAGAGCACAACAGAACAGAGCACATCAGAACAGAGAAGAGCACAACAGAACAAAACAGAACAGAGCACAGCAGAAGAGAACAGAGCACAGCAGAACAGAACACAAAAGAGCAGAACAGAGCACAGCAGAACAGAACACCGAAGAGCAGAACAGAGCACAGCAGAACAGAACACAGAAGAGCAGAACATAACATAACATAACAGAACAGAACAGAACAGAACAGAACACAGCAGAAGAGAACACTGGAGTGTAGCAAGACTAAACTACAGACTACAGCACACCCCTTTAAACACACACACACACACACACACACACACACACACACACACACACACACACACACACACAGTGTGGCTGTTCCGGCCCCGAGGCCTCTTGCCTCGTCCAATGCCAGGCCAGTGAGTGACGTCTGCCTTGAGCCCCATCAGCCCCGAGACCGCGTTGGTCGCTCTGACGCCATCTGCACCACCTGCAGGGACATGTTTAGTCGATAGCTGTGGGGGAATGGGTACAGCGCTTGGCTACGCCAGCCAAACCCAACCAGCACCTTAAAGGGTCCTGCGGAGCACGGGGGAGCACGGCGGAGCACGGCGGAGCACGGCGGGCGTCTGTTAAGATGCCTGTGGATTTTCACAATGCCAAGTAATTCCATTACTGTCTCTAGGTTGTCTGGGGTTGTGTCTGTTACTTTACAATGACAGCAGAAGTGTTTTAGACAGAGAGGGAACACGTTCACATAAGGCTGCTACAGTCATTGTCACAACAGGAACCTAGCTATTCAAGACTGTGAAGTACCAGTTATACAAAAATAAATCAACATCAAAACGTAAAACAACAACAACAACAACAACACCAACAACAACACCAACAACAACAACAACAACAACAACTACAACAACAACAACACCAACAACAACAACAACAACAATTACAACTACAAAAACAACAACAACTACAACCACAACAACACCAACAACAACAACACCAACAACAACACCAACAATTACAACCACAACAACAACAACAACACCAACAACACCAACAACAACACTAACAACACCAACAACAACAACAACAACACCAACAACAACAACAACACCACCAACAACAACACCAACAATTACAACCACAACAACAACAACACCAACAACAACACCAACAATTACAACAACAACAACAACAACAACAATTACAACCATAACAACTACAATTACAACTACAACAACACCAACACCAACACCAACAATTACAACTACAACAACTACAACAACACCAAGACCCCCACCAACAACAACAACAACAACAACAACAACAACAACACCAACAACAACAACAACACCAACACCCCCACCAACAACAACACCAACAACAACAGCAACAGGTCCTTTTAGTATATTCACTGAGAACTTACTTTGGGTTTGTTCTAAATGCCATCCTTTTCCCTATGAAGTGTATTCCTTTTGAGCAGAGCCCTATGGAGCCTGGACAAAAGTAGTGCAGTACGTATGGAATAGGGTACCATTTGGGACTAGGTAAGTTAGTATACCTTAGTGTCTGCCTTGGCTATATCCAAAATGTTAGTGACGTTAGGAGTCAGTTTGGTCGAAGAAGGGGATCTGGACAGCTTGTCTCACCCAGCGACAGATGTTACAGCTCTGTATCTGGAGGAACAAACAGACAAAGAAACTACAATAAGAGAGGGATGGAGATGGTGGAAAACGAGTACAGACAAATTAGGGAGATGGGAGAAGGGAAGGAGTTGGAGGGAGAAGGGAAGGAGTTGGAGGGAGAAGGGAAGGAGTTGGAGGGAGAAGGGAAGGGGTGCCATGTGGAAAGCAACCCTGAGTGTGTTCAACATGACAAGAGAACAGAACAGTGTTCTGTTAGAGCATGTTATTATTACAGGTTGTTTCTCTACCTCACTGTTAGTCATCTCTCCTGTCTGTTTCTCTACCTCACTGTTAGTCATCTCTCCTGTCTGTTTCTCTACCTCACTGTTAGTCATCTCTCCTGTCTGTTTCTCTACCTCACTGTTAGTCATCTCTCCTGTCTGTTTCTCTACCTCACTGTTAGTCATCTCTCCTGTCTGTTTCTCTACCTCACTGTTAGGCATCTCTCCTGTCTGTTTCTCTACCTCACTGTTAGGCATCTCTCCTGTCTGTTTCTCTACCTCACTGTTAGTCATCTCTACTCCATAGGATATAAGAAGGTTACTCCATAGGATATAGGAAGGTTAATCCATAGGATATAAGAAGGTTACTCCATAGGATATAGGAATGTTACTCCATAGGATATAGGAAGGTTACTCCATAGGATATAGGAAGGTAACTCCATAGGATATAGGAAGGTTACTCCATAGGATATAGAAAGGTTACTCCATAGGATATAGGAAGGTAACTCCATAGGATATAAGAAGGTTACTCCATAGGATATAAGAAGGTTACTCCATCGGATATAAGAAGGTAACTCCATAGGATATAAGAAGGTTACTCCATAGGATATAGGAAGGTTACTCCATAGGATATAGGAAGGTTACTCCATAGGATATAGGAAGGTTACTCCATAGGATATAAGAAGGTTACTCCATCGGATATAAGAAGGTTACTCCATAGGATATAGGAAGGTTACTCCATAGGATATAGGAAGGTTACTCCATAGGATATAGGAAGGTTACTCCATAGGATATAGGAAGGTTACTCCATAGGATATAGGAAGGTAACTCCATAGGATATAGGAAGGTTACTCCATAGGATATAGGAAGGTTACTCCATAGGATATAAGAAGGTTACTCCATCGGATATAAGAAGGTTACTCCATAGGATATAGGAAGGTTACTCCATAGGATATAGGAAGGTTACTCCATAGGATATAGGAAGGTTACTCCATAGGATATAGGAAGGTAACTCCATAGGATATGCTACAATTCACTTCCAGGATTTGGAGAAGATATTAGATGTATGCACTTGTGTCTCTAACAAGTGCCATGCATAGCAATTTGCCTTGATTTATTCAAGAGAGGAGGGTTAAACCAGTCCACTCCCATCCACCTGCCTGCCTGCCAAAGCGAGAGAGAGGCATTATATCTAGGCTCCCAAGACATGGTTGATAGCTCTCCCTTCTTTCTGGGGAGATTCATTGGCTAGATATTTCACATCCTGCACCCGGCCAATGAATCAGAAAAACTTGAAGCAGTGGATGTATTAGTGGTTGAGTAAGTATCAGTGTGCAATGGGGGATTTTGTGTGGATGTGCAGATTGTGCTACAATTAGTCATGGAATATCAGATTATTTTGGGACGTAAATAAACCATTGGAATAATTGTTCTTCATCACTTTTATGAGGTGTATGATAAGATATATCTTTGAGAGAGCGATAGAGAGAGCAGAGAGAGATAGAGAGAGAGAGAGAGCAGAGAGAGAGAGAGAGAGAGTGTGAGAAATACACTCTCTCAGATACTCAACCATGTAGCCCCGGCCGCCACACAGGAAGAAGAGGGACTAAACTAATCCTCCCAGAGGGTCATGGGAAATTGCATTATGGCTGCTTCAGCACAAGAGGCTGGGTCGTGGCCTCCAGCCAAGCAAGAGCGCCCAAACAGATGCCACTTGTAAAAGCCCTGCTCGCACAGAGTGCGTGCGCTCCCTTCCAGGCTCGCCCGAGCCCCTGACAGACAGCTTATTACACAGCAGATGGGGGCCAGGCCAGCTAGCACTCCTGTCAGGGGCCACAGAGGCCGTGGGGGGAGCAGAGGAGGCTTGGTAGTGATTCTGGCAAGGGAGAGGGAGGGAGGGAGGGAGGGGAAGGCAGGTGTCTGACCCTGTGTACCTCTGATGGACCCTGTGTACCTCTGACTGTGTACCTCTGATGGACCCTGTGTACCTCTGATGGGCCCTGTGTACCTCTGATAGACCCTGTGTACCTCTGATGGTCCCTGTGTACCTCTGATAGACCCTGTGTACCTCTGATGGACCCTGTGTACCTCTGATGGACCCTGTGTACCTCTGATGCGCCCTGTGTACCTCTGATGGACCCTGTGTACCTCTGACTGTGTACCTCTGATATACCCTGTGCACCTCTGATAGACCCTGTGTACCTCTGATGGGCCCTGTTTACCTCCGATGGACCCTGTATACCTCCGATGGACCCTGTGTACCTCTGATAGACCCTGTGTACCTCTGATGGACCCTGTGTACCTTTGATGGACCCTGTGTACCTCTGATGGGCCCTGTGTACCTCTGATGGACCCTGTGTACCTCTGATGGACCCTGTGTACCTCTGATGGACCCTGTGTACCTCTGATGGACCCTGTGTATCTCTGATAGATCCTGTGTACCTCTGATAGATCCTGTGTACCACTGATGGACCCTGTGTACCTCTGATGGACCCTGTGTACCTCTGATGGACCCTGTGTACCTCTGATGGACCTTGTGTACCTCTGACTGTGTACCTCTGATGGGCCCTTTGTACCTCTGATGGACCCTGTGTACCTCTGATGGACCCTGTGTACCTCTGATGGACCTTGTGTACCTCTGACTGTGTACCTCTGATGGGCCCTTTGTACCTCTGATGGACCCTGTGTACCTCTGATGGACCCTGTGTACCTCTGATGGATCCTGTGTACCTCTGATAGACCCTGTGTACCTCTGATGGACCCTGTGTACCATCCATTAGAGGTACACCAGGGTCCATTAGAGGTACACAGGGTCCATTAGAGCTACACCAGGGTCCATCAGAGAGACGTAACAAGTTACAAATAAGCTGTCAACATGAAAATCCCAAAGCATCATACTGGGGATTCTAGAATAAGCAGCATTCTCAGAGGAGAGCAGGACCAACAGTGAAGGAACACGCCAAGGATTCTATCATTCCAAGTTTCATCACAATGGTTTCATCAGAATGTTTCATCGGAATGGTTTCATTGGAATGTAATAAATACTAACTGGTTAGTTGGCTGACTTGCTGACTGGCTGGATGGCTGGCTGACTGGCTGACTGGCTGACTGACTGGCTGGCTGGCCGTCTGACTGACTGGCTGGTTGACTGACTGACTGGCTGGTTGACTGGCTGTCTAGTTGACTGACTGGCTGGTGGAATGAGTGTAACAGTAGAGGAGTAGAGCATGGGAGGTCATCAGTACTAGCTGTTAAGGAGTGGAGGTTATCATATAACAGTACTAGCTGTTCTATCTATCTATCTAAGAAGGGGAGGTCATCAGATAACAGAACTAGCTGTTAAGAAGGGGAGGTCATCAGATAACAGAACTAGCTGTTGAATAGGGGAGGTCATCAGATAACAGAACTAGCTGTTAAGAAGGGGAGGTCATCAGATAACAGAACTAGCTGTTAAGAAGGGGAGGTCATCAGATAACAGAACTAGCTGTTAAGAAGGGGAGGTCATCAGATAACAGAACTAGCTGTTAAGAAGGGGAGGTCATCAGATAACAGAACTAGCTGTTGAGGAGGGGAGGTCATCAGATAACAGAACTAGCTGTTAAGAAGGGGAGGTCATCAGATAACAGAACTAGCTGTTAAGAAGGGGAGGTCATCAGATAACAGAACTAGCTGTTGAGGAGGGGAGGTCATCAGATAACAGAACTAGCTGTTAAGAAGGGGAGGTCATCAGATAACAGAACTAGCTGTTGAGGAGGGGAGGTCATCAGATAACAGAACTAGCTGTTAAGGAGGGGAGGTCATCATATAACAGAAGTAGCTGTTGAGGAGGGGAGATCATCAGATAACAGTACTAGCTGTTAAGGAGGGGAGGTCATTTACCCTAGAACTAGTTTCTGCACGACTGGCGGCCTCAGTCGAGGAATGTACAGTTGATGTCGGAAGTTTACATACACAGGTTGAAGTTTTTAAAATCATTTTTCAACCACTCCACAGATTTCATGTTAACAAACTATAGTTTTGGCAAGTCGGTTAGGACATCTACTTTGTGCATGACACAAGTACTTATTCCAATAATTGTTTACAGACAGATTATTTCACTTATAATTCACTATATCACAATTCCAATGGGTCAGACGTTTACATACATTAAGTTGACTTTGCCTTTAAACAGCTTGGAAAATTTTAGAAGCTTCTGATAGGCTAATTCACATAATTTGAGTCAATTGGAGATGGACCTGTGGATGTATTTCAAGGCCTACCTTCAAACTCAGTGCCTCTTTGCTAGACATCATGGGAAAATCTAAAGAAATCAGCCAAGACCTCAGAAAAAAAAATTGTAGACCACCATAAGTGGGAGCAATTTCCAAACGCCTGAAGGTAACACGTTCATCTGTACAAACAATAGTACGCAAGTATAAACACCATGGGACCACACAGCTGTCATACCGCTTAGCAAGGAGACGCGTTCTGTCTCCTAGAGATGAACGAACTCTGGTGCGAAAAGTGCAAATCAATCCCAAAACAACAGCAAAGGACCTTGTGAAGGTACAAAAGTATCTATATCCACAGTAAAACGAGTCCTATATCGACATAACATGAAAACCCGCTCAGCAAGGAAGAAGCCACTGGTCCAAAACTGCCATAAAAAAGCCAGACTACGGTTTGCAACTTGGGGACTAAGATCGTACTTTTTGTAGGTCCTCTGGTCTGATGAAACGAAAATAGAACTGTTTGGCCATCATGACCATCGTTTTGTTTGGAGGAAAAAGGGGGAGGCTTGCAAGCTGAAGAACACCATCTCAACCGTGAAGCATGAGGGTGGCAACATCATGCTTTGCTGCAGGAGGGACTGGTGCACTTCACAAAATAGATGGCATCATGAGGAAGGAAAATTATGTGGATATATTGAAGCAACATCTCAAGACATCTGTCAGGAAGTTAAAGCTTGGTAGCAAATGGGTCTTCCAAATGGACAATGACCCCAAGCATACTTCCAAAGTTGTGGCAAAATGGCTTAAGGACAACAAAGTCAACGTATTGGAGTGGCCATCACAAAGCCCTGACCTCAATCCTATAGAAAATGTGTGGGTGTGTGCGAGCAAGGAGGCCTACAAACCTAACTCAGTTACACCAGTTCTGTCAGGAGGAATGGGCCAAAATTCACCCAACTTATTGTGGGAAGCTTGTGGAAGGCTACCCAAAATGTTTGACCCAAGTAAAAAAATGCAATGCTACCAAATACTAATTGAGTGTATGTAAACTTCTGACCCACTGGGAATGTGATGAAAGAATGTCTGTCTGTCTGTCTGTCTGTCTGTCTGTGTCTGCCTGCCTGCCTGCCTGCCTGCCTGCCTGTCTGTCTGTCTGTCTGTTTGGCTGTATTAACCACTCAGCCATTAGACTCCACCCAACCACACCATCATCACCACTGTGATCACATGTAAAATCCTGAAAACTGCAGTCATGAGTAGAATACTCATCATACTCAATGCATCATAAAATAACATTGTAGTCGGGTAATCTAAAATATACATACATTAGATAATTCAATTTGACAGGCAAAGTACAACATCAACACGCCTTCCTATTTGAATAAGAAATATATATATACACTACCGGTCAAACATTTTATAAGGCCTACTCATTCAAGGGTTTTCCTTTACATTGTAGAATAATAGTGATACATCAAAACAAGTGCTCTGCATATGTGGGAACTCTTTCAAAACTGTTGGAAAAGCATTCCAGGTGAAGCTGGTTGAGAGAATGCCAAGAGTGTGCCAAGCTGTCATCAAGGCAAAGGGTGGCTATTTGAAGAATCTCAAATATTAAATATATTTTTTTTTGTTTAACACTTTGTTTGTTACTACATGATTCCATATGTGTTATTTCATAGTTTTGATGTCTTGAGAAAATAGTAGAAAATAGTAAAAATTAAGAAAAACCCTTGAATGAGTAGGTGTTCTAAAACTTTTGACCAGTCGTGTATGTTAAACTAGAGATCTTCAAAAATAAAGTACAGTACAAATAGCCATTTGTTCTACAATCCGAGCGTTTTGAATAACTGAGTGAAATTGCATATTAATGAGCCTCCCATAAAAACGGGAAGGAGACGAGTGGAAGACAGCCTTTAACACGTCTAGCGGGCTCTACGAATACCTGGTAAAGCCATTGGGACTGACCAACGGCCCTGCAGTGTTCCAGACCCTGGTTAACCATGTTCTCCGTGAAATGTTGAACCGGTTCGTGTTTGTGTACATTGATGACATCCTCGTTTTTTTTCCGCTGGCATGTCCTGCATCTGCTGGAGTACCAGCTTTTTGTTAAGGCTGAGAAACGTGAATTTCATCAATCCACCGGCTCCTTCCTAGGATACATCATCGCTGCAGGTAATATGCAGATGGATCCTCATAAGGCGAGAGCGGTGGTGGATTGGCCTTGACCCACATCCAGAGTGCAGCTGCAACGCTTCCTGGGGTTTGCTCATTTTTACAGCCGTTTCATCCAGGGTTACAGCACCCTAGCTTCCCTCCTCTCTGCAGTCACCTCTCCCAAGGTTCCATTCATGTGGTCCCCAGCTGCTGACCGGGCGTTTCTGGATCTGAAGCACCATTTTACAGCAGCCCCCAACCTAATCCATCTGGACCTGTCCCGTCAGTTCGTGGTGGAGGTTAACACCTCGGACATCAGAGTGTGGGCCGTCCTGTCCCAGCGTTCTGTCCCAGCGTTCTGTCCCAGCGTTCTGTCCCAGCGTTCTGTCCCAGCGTTCTGTCCAGCACCAAAAGCTGCACCCCTGCACTTTCCTCTCCCATCGCCTCAATTCCGCTGAGAGTTGACTTGGAAAATCGAGAACTACTCACGGTGAAGATGGCATTGGAGGAGTGGAGGCACTGGTTAGAGGGGGTAGAACATCCATTCGTTGTGTGGACTGATCACAAGAACACCGAACATCTCCGCACCGTCAAGTGCCTCAACTCTAGGCAAGCTTGATGGACCCTGCTGTTCACTCGGTTTAACTACCATCTCCTACCGCCCAGGGTCCAAGAATGTGAAGCCGAATGCTCACTCACATCTCTATAGCCCCGCTGCTACACCGTCGTCCATGAGACCATCCTCCCTACCTCTTGTCTAGCGGCTTCACTCATCTGGGGTATAGAAAACCAGGTCTGTGAGGTGCAGCATTAACCTGCCCAGCTAACCTGACGTTTGTCCCGGACTCTACCCGTTCCCCGGTCCTGGAATGGGCTCATTCCTGTAGACTTGCCTGCCATCCTGGCTCCCGTCGGACCCTGGCCTTTGTACAATAACATTTTTGGTTGGCCCACCATGGTTCCTGACATTTCTAAACGTTCGTTCCCACCTGTACTGTGTGTGGTCAGAAAAAGACTCTGCGGCAAGCTCCGGTTAGCCTCCTTCAACCCCTCCCTGTTCCTCACTGCCCTGGTCCCATATACTGTATCCCTGGACTTTGTCACTGGTCTGCCTCCATCAGATGGCAACACCACCACTGCTGTTTTTCTTCTGTTGCCCCGCACCCTCCGTGTACATCCCACCTTCCATGTGTCTAGGATTAAACCTCTGTCTCATAGCCCAAGTCTTACCAGCGTGTTTTCCTGTTTTCCAGTATCTCTAGTTTCTGTTTTCTAGTCCTCCCGGTTCTGACCGTCCTGCCTGTCCTGACCCTGAGCCTGCCTGCTGTTCTGTCCCTTATTCACGCTGCCTTGGACTACTGACCTCTGCCTGCCCTTGACCTGCCGTTTGCCTGCCCCGTTTGGTAATAAACATCTGAGATTCGAACTGTCTGCCTCCTGTGTCAGCATCTGGGTCTTATCCTGAGTCGTGTTACCTCTCTCACTTCATCATTAGTGAAGTGTAACTACCAGCAAAACCTTCCTCTCTCACTTCATCAATAGTGAAGTGTAACTACCAGCTAAACCTTCCTCTCTCACTCCAGATACATGCATACAAAATGAGAGCAAAGTGGAGGCTCTGAGAATTATGATATCATCTCCAGTCAGGATTGGTAGGCTACATGCTATGCTACAGTTTACTGCAGAGGTAAAGCTGTAATATCAAAATGCTATCAGTTTACTGCAAAGGTAAAGCTGTAATATTATAAATCCATCAGTTTACAACTGTCTTTTTCAGCCCTTTAAAAGTAGTTGAAATAAAAGGCTGCCTGCCTTGCTGTGCACAAGTAGTGACAGTAACAACCTCCTGAGGGGAGTAGGGTGATAATCTGTGATATCTGAGCTTTTAAAAGACCCTTCTATCCTCTTTCAGAGCAGCACTACTTCACATGTAATGGTCTTGTTGTTTTAACGTTGTGATATGGTGGGTGTTAGAGTGCCAGGCAGTTAGAGTAGAGAGGAGTAGAGGTGTGCTCCTCTCTCTCTAGATGACAGGCCGTGTCACACATATTCCATTCTAAAGCACAATTTACCCTCACAGAGAGACAGGCTAATGTGTAAACGTTTAGATATGCTGCCTTCATTTACACATCGTCTCTGCCAATAAATGTATGTTTAGGTGGTATGAGAGAATGTTCCCAAGTCGCAAATGGCACCCTATTCCGTATTTTTATTTTTATTTAACCTTTATTTAACTAGGCAAGTCAGTATTTACAATGACGGCCTACACCGGCCAAACTCGGACGACGCTGGGCCAATTGTGCGCCACCCTATGGGACTCCCAATCACGACCGGTTGTGATACAGTCTGGATTCGGAACAGGTTGTCTGTAGTGACGCATCTAGCACTGAGATGCAGTGTCTTAGACCACAGCGGCACTTGGGAGCTCTTAGTGACTGACTGAACGACCGAAGACTCAACACTACTACTGTCGTTACCGTGGTGAGCACCTCACTGACATTATTTAATGCTCTACTTTTGACGAGGGTCCATAGTAGCATACTGTACAGGGAACAGGGTGTCACGTGGGTCCGTGGTCATGGTATGGTGTATGGTTGGTGTTAAGAGCAGTGACGCGTCAAACAGCCGCGGTGACTGATCTTCATATTCCGATACGACAACAAGCTACAAAATATCAAGTAGGTAAAAGTGTTGACTACAGTCAGGTACTAAAAGTGGTTAACTAAACGCTACATGAAACATAGACAATGCAGCATCTCATGTGAGAGGCTATTGTTTACCGAGCGAAGCCAAGGCAGATAGATGATCCCATATGGATTATTACAATAACTAAATGTTAAACATGAGGTTATGGAAAGAAGTGCATTTTGGGAGAGCACTGAGGAGAAATCAATGCTTCATTTGAGTCTCCATAATACCAGAATAAATACTTCAACCCACTACTTCAGTGAGTTTCATCGGTCCTGTCAGTCCACCCTTGGCCCCCCCTCGGTCCCCCCTCACACAACACACAAATGAGTGGATGGCTACACCTCCAATTCCGAGTCTATATATAATCACTCTCACACCAGTTGAGATATTCAGACATTTATAGAGCTACTCGATAAGAAAATCTTCTCAAATCAGTCATGTTTAACTACATTCACACTGCTGATGCAATGAAGTACTGATATGATGGATGCTATTTATCAGTCACCACCAGTAACAACAGAGAAGATATGCTTACTATAACCGACTGTAGAGTAGCAGAAAAGGGTGCAGTAGAAACCATTTCATGGTTTATCAGTTTGGTGTATCAGATAGTGTGATCACTTACCTTCATAAAAACTATATATGCATGTGTTTTGAAAAAAAAACTGGTGTTCACAAAATACGTCTGTAGTGGAGGCTTCAGCTGGAAGTGTAGTGGAGGCTTCAGCTGGAAGTGTAGTGGAGGCTTCAGCTGGAAGTGTAGTGGAGGCTTCTGCTGGAAGTGTAGTGGAGGCTTCAGCTGGAAGTGTAGTGGAGGCTTCAGCTGGAAGTGTAGTGGAGGCTTCAGCTGGAAGTGTAGTGGAGGCTTCAGCTGGAAGTGTAGTGAAGACGTCAGAAGCTGAAATGTCAGTGAGGTGCTCACTACGGTAACGACAGTAGTAGTGTTGAGTCTTCAGTCGGTCAGTCGATCAGTCAGTCGGTTAAGGAATACATTTTTTAACAATTTGTTTGTGTATTACATTAACAACAAGCACAAGACACACTATACATTCATGGGAATACAAGTCAATGCAAAACAATGGAGACTGAAACAAGAGGGGCCTAAAATAGATGAGACAAATTACTGTTCTGCGTGGATGGGCATCAGACAACGAGAGAAAGAGAGAGAGAAAGAGAGAGAGAGAGATGGGGGGGGGGGGTGAGTCGAACCAACGCATCAAGAGAAGAGGGGTAAGAGAAGAGCAGCTGAGCTGGAAAGGCCTCTGACAGGCAATTACATTTCCATGGGGGCTTTAAAGCACATCACAAGACAGATTTAAACCATTACAAACATCCACTAACCTGCCAGAGAGTCTCCAGCTGTGGATTTATGATTTGACCTCAGACTGATAACCATTAGAGAGAGTGAAAATATAGCAGCACAGGAGCAAGAGGCAAGGATAGACTCCATCATAGTCAGGATTAGGGGCTGTGGCTACATGGGCCTGAATGGGTCTGGGGGGCTGAATGGGTCTGGGGGGCTGAATGGGTCTGGGGGCCTGAATGGGTCTGGGGGCCTGAATGGGTCTGGGGGCCTGAATGGGTCTGGGGGGCTGAATGGGTCTGGGGGCCTGAATGGGTCTGGGGGCCTGAATGGGTCTGGGGGGCTGAATGGGTCTGGGGGCCTGAATGGGTCTGGGGGCCTGAATGGGTCTGGGGGGCTGAATGGGTCTGGGGGCCTGAATGGGTCTGGGGGGCTGAATGGGTCTGGGGATGGGATGTCCTAAAGTCTGTTGTCCTGTAGTATGTTGTCCTATAGTATGTTGTCCTATAGTATGTTGTCCTATAGTATGTTGTCCTATAGTATGTTGTCCTGTAGTATTTTGTCCTCACTTTCTCTCTCTCTTCTTCTTCCACCACAAAAGGCCAAGCAGACAAAAAACATGAAGTGCTATCATTTAAGATCATAATAGGCTTTGTAATGCTCTGTGAAGGAAATCATTTAAGATCATAATAGGCTTTGTAATGCTCTGTGAAGGAAGCTGGATGGGAGGACGTGTTTGATTTTGCAACTTGCTCTCACAGTCTCATGTCAGAATAAGACGTTCACAAATGTTTCTCAAACGTCAAATTTTGAAGTTGTTGCAAAGGTCAAATTTCAAAGAATTTAAGGTTAAGTTTAGGCATTAACTACCCATTTTTAAGGATAGGCTTATGTTTAGGCATTAACCCATTAAAGTCTCTAAACCTTGTCTAAGCTGGGGGAGGGGATCTGCTAATATATATGGTATTGTTTTAAGAAGGTCATAACAAGGATCATTTTGCTATTTGATTTATAATTTCAAGACCCATTGAAGTATGAAAAAAATATAAATATTTAAAAAATATTGTAATTTGTATTTGGCCTTACTGCTATTAGCTTTTACAAACACATTAAATAATATATTCACTACATGGACCAACAGATTGTGATATTGCGAGGTGTGAAAGTCTCCTGTAGAAAGTCAAAAAGGTATTTAGCGAAAAGGAAATATTTAATAAGATCAGCAATACACAATCAAAGAAACAATAACCCGTGAGGGGTGAACCAAAACAAACTAAATAGTGACCCTGAGGGTGTTGCTACCATCTTCCCACGACTGCCAGTTAGAACGCCGGAGAGAATGACCGCTGGAGAGGAGGAGGGACCGCAGCTCTGCGCGGGGCATTTGTTACACAGATAGTCCCAAAAGAAAACTCTAAACAAAATTTGTTCTGAAGTGTCTGCCAGATATCAGATATCAGTTGAAGGATGAGGGAATCCAGAGAACAGACGAAGGATGAGGGAATCCAGAGAACAGACGAAGGATGAGGGAATCCAGAGAACAGATGAAGGATGAGGGGATCCAGAGAACAGATGAAGGATGAGGGGATCCAGAGAACAGACGAAGGATGAGGGAATCCAGAGAACAGATGAAGGATGAGGGAATCCAGAGAACAGATGAAGGATGAGGGGATTCAGAGAACAGATGAAGGATGAGGGGATTCAGAGAACAGATGAAGGATGAGGGAATCCAGAGAACAGATAAAGGATGAGGGAATCCAGAGAACAGATGAAGGATGAGGGGATTCAGAGAACAGATGAAGGATGAGGGTAAGAATTAAGTAATTTACTGTGATTTTTTTCAATTAAATTTTTCAAAAATTGTTGGCAGTTACATTTCCACTTGACACTGCAGAAATATGTATTGAATGTTTATGTATTCCTATTGGTTGGTTGAATTTAAATATCAATAAGCTTTTATGCCATTGGTCAAGCTTGCAGATAGGGGGAGATCGTGAATGCAAATTCTTCCCAGTCTGACATCTCATCCAAAAAGTTGATTCATGTTTGCCAAAAAGCACCTAGAAGCACCTGGATGATCATCAAGATTTTTGCAAGAATGTTCTATGGATATATGAATCAGAAGTATAACTTTTTGGCCAAGATGGGTCCACAGTGTCGTGTCTCTGGCTCTGATTAAAATTATGATATACTATTTTATCAAATCGATTACCTAACGTTTAATTGATTACGTGATTGAATTAAACCATGCAACAATTAACTCATTAATAACCTGGGGCACCATGGAAGCATTCATTTATATAGAGCGGCTATTTCCTGAATCCACTCTCTTAAAGATCTGATGATCCTTTATATCAATAGCAGTGAAGGATTAATCATAACGTCGTTATCAGTCAGTCTCATTCTGAACATCGTAAGATCTAAATCTGCACGAATCCCAGATCCCATGTTTAAATCAGCATCCACAAATTGTCTTAATGATGTATTTACTAGCTAAAGAATCACAGATAAATACATATATATATATTCATACAGGATAAATCATACGTACATGTTAGCAAACATGCCATGAAAGGTCCCTAGTGGGCTTTTCTGATATGACGGCTAGTTACACAAAGGAAGGGGAGGGGTTGGATAAAACGAAAGAGCGGGACAAAGGAATGATAGTCTCTATGGGAGATCAGCTCATATCTGCTCGCATCAATATCAACACATATGCACTTTAACAACCGCCAATTCGGAAAGTGTCTTTCTGGTGGTAGTGTCTGTGTTCGTCTTAGTTCACCAACTGCAGTCTGCTAACCGTGACCACTAAGATCTAATCACTTCTTCTTTAGTGAGGAATGGTTCAATGTTCATACCAAGTTGCCAAATTCTGCTCATACTGTATTCTGGTTGGTCCTTGTCAAAATTCACCATTCCACGTGTCAGTCGTCACCTCAACATTGAAAATTCACCCTTCTATGCATTAGGACAAAGTCCTTGCATTTCTGGAACCTGGAGTTTTACTTCCGGCAACGGGCTTTATACTAGGAAGAGAAGGGCTGGTTTCATAGCTCTCAACCAATGTCTGCTCACCTGGGTGTGGCTACTGACTGATGTCAGTTTTTAACAAATAGTTTCATATTCAAACATCTAAATTGCACAACAATTACATGTTTATCTGATAACCAGAATGTGTAGCCTTCCAAAGATACAGTTTATGCCATCCTGTGATCAGATTTAATGTCCTAGACAACAACTAATCTGGCATTATATTCTTTAATTACCTACGCACACTATAACCTGGTTGGGTTATAAGAAATATTGTTCATTGTCCATTCTATTGCTGTTACCATACCTTCTCTGTGGTAACAAAGGGCTTTCCCAGAGACCATTATGTAGAATGATTTGAGAGAGAGAGAGAGAGAGAGAATGGAATTTATTGGGGGAGTCATAAACTGGTGGGTGGGGTGGGGGGGTGAGAGAGAGAAATTGAGTTGACGACCACCCCCACCCCCTTCCACCCAAAAGGGCAAGTCGTGACAACAGTAAGAACCTTATACCAACGGTCAAGCATGGTGGTGGTCGTGTGATGGTTTGGAGATGCTTTGCTGCCTCAAGACCTTGACAAATTGCCTTAATGGAAGGAACCATGAATTCTGCACTGTATCAGCGAATTCTACAGGAGATTGTCAGGCTATCTGTCTGTGAGATGAAGCTGAAGTGCAGCAAGACAATGATCCAAAACTCAGAATTAAGTCTACATGACAATGGCTAAAAAGCAACATCTTTTAAGTTTTGGAAGGGCCTAATCCCAATTGAGATGCACCGTATTGAGGGGAGGATGGATGGGACCATGTATCGCGAGATCTTGGCCAACAACCTCCTTCCCTCAGTAAGAGCATTGAAGATGGGTCGTGGCTGGGTCTTCCAGCATGACAACGACCTGAAACACACAGCCAGGGCAACTAAGGAGTGGCTCCATAAGAAGCATCTCAAGGTCCTGGAGTGGCCTAGCCAGTCTCCAGACCTGAACCCAATAGAAAATCTTTGGAGGGAGCTGAAAGTCCGTATTGCCCAGCGACAGCCCCGAAACCTGAAGGATCTGGAGAAGGTCTGTATGGAGGAGTGGGCCAAAATCCCTGCTGCAGTGTGTGCAAACCTGTTCAAGAACTACAGGAAACGTATGATCTCTGTAATTGAAAACAAAGGTTTTTGTACCAAATATTAAGTTCTGCTTTTCTGATGTATCAAAAACTTATGTCATGCAATAAAATGCAAATTAATTACTTAAAATCATACAATGTGATTTTCTGGATTTTTGTTTTAGATTCTGTCACTCACAGTTGAAGAGTACCTATGATAAAAATGACAGACCTCTACATGCTTTGTAAGTAGGAAAACCTGCAAAATCGGCAGTGTATCAAATACTTGTTCTCCCCACTGTATATGAGGTATTGGAATTGATGCAAACAATTACATTGACAGAAACCACCATATATCTGCAAACGTTAAAGCTGATCTACCCCCCCAAAAATGAAAAATAACAAAAATATAAAACAATATAAACAAAATATCCAATCTTTCCCCTTTTTCTTCTTTTAACTGTTTTGATTAAAAAATGAATGGCTCACAGTAAGAATTTGACATTACACATTAGGAATTGTAGCCTCTGGCACATGGCTATGATGCAACCTAACCTCTCCAAAAGCTGGCAGTGACAGTTGAAAGTAGGAAAATGTTTTAGTTCAGATTGACACTTCAATAAGGAGGAGGAACAGGAAGTAGTATCCTTAGGAACAGTGTTGTGTTCTCTTACAGATTTCAAAGTGGAAATGAATTGTTGACTTTCCTTGAAAATAGTGTTGCCATAGCAACACAGCTTTTATGTCATATTTACACTGCCACAGGTAGTTAAATAGACACACAATAGACGTGATGAAGATGATGAAGAAGATAAATACCGGTTGTCAGTTATTTCTTCTGAGGTTTGTTGTTGCCGAACCAGGCCCATTAACCAAACCCAACCCCTTCTCTTACCAACCTCTTGATTTGGACCTTATCCCCCCCACTGCTCCTATCTGTGCTGGTGCTGCAACCAATGAAAAAATAAATACATGTAAAGTCATGGCTAGAGAGCCTCTTCAGGCCCTTCCTGGGGAGCAGTGTATTGGTATCCGGTAAAACGGGTGGAGGAGGGTTCAAATCCCAGGTGCAATAACATAGACCTACTCCTAGCTAAGGTACTTACCCTGCATGGCATGCTTCACTGGGTTATCCTTAATCCTATTTTATGAATGTATACATTTTTCATGGATAAGGAAGCATGGTAAGTGAATAATTATGATAATAATGCTTTTAAGGTGAGATAAAGAGGGAGGGAAACACAAATCCATACCACTTTAAATGGAATATATTCCAGGAGATCGTCTGGACATCTTTTTTGATGGTGATGGTGATGGTGGGAGTTGGGGGTTGGGGGTCGGGGGTTGAACAGTGAAGCCTGACAGGGGGGTTTTAATGAGGTAGGAGAGATCAGTTGCACATCAATGAAATTGATAGCAGCATTATTAACACATTGACATGTTAGACCTTGTTTGCACAATTAAACGGCTGAGATGTGAGTCAACTCTAATTAGTTGAGCGGTCACTAAACCTGACGCAACCTCAGTTATCGACATTTAGCTACGTTGGTTAATCTACACCTAGCTACGTTGGTTAATCTACACCTAACTACGTTGGTTAATCTACACCTAGCTACGTTGGTTAATCTACACCTAGCTATGTTGGTTAATCTACACCTAGCTATGTTGGTTAATCTACACCTAGCTATGTTGGTTGATCGACACCTAACTATGTTGGTTAATCTACACCTAGCTATGTTGGTTAATCTACACCTAGCTATGTTGGTTAATCTACACCTAACTACGTTGGTTAATCTACACCTAGCTACGTTGGTTAATCTACACCTAGCTATGTTGGTTAATCTACACCTAGCTACGTTGGTTAATCTACACCTAACTACGTTGGTTAATCTACACCTAGCTATGTTGGTTAATCTACACCTAGCTATGTTGGTTAATCTACACCTAGCTATGTTGGTTAATCTACACCTAGCTATGTTGGTTAATCTACACCTAGCTATGTCAGTTAATCTACACCTAGCTACGTTGGTTAATCTACACCTAGCTATGTTTGTTAATCTACACCTAACTACGTTGGTTAATCTACACCTAGCTATGTTGGTTAATCTACACCTAGCTATGTTGGTTAATCTACACCTAGCTATGTTGGTTAATCTACACCTAGCTATGTTGGTTAATCTACACCTAACTACGTTGGTTAATCTACACCTAGCTATGTTGGTTAATCTACACCTAGCTATGTTGGTTAATCTACACCTAGCTATGTTGGTTAATCTACACCTAGCTATGTTGGTTAATCTACACCTAGCTATGTTGGTTAATCTACACCTAGCTATGTTGGTTAATCTACACCTAGCTACGTTGGTTAATCTACACCTAGCTATGTTGGTTAATCTACACCTAGCTATGTTGGTTAATCTACACCTAGCTATGTTGGTTAATCTACACCTAGCTACGTTGGTTAATCTACACCTAGCTACGTTGGTTAATCTACACCTAGCTATGTTGGTTAATCTACACCTAGCTATGTTGGTTAATCTACACCTAGCTACGTTGGTTAATCTACACCTAGCTACGTTGGTTAATCTACACCTAGCTACGTTGGTTAATCTACACCTAGCTACGTCGGTTAATCTACACCTAGCTACGTTGGTTAATCTACACCTAGCTATGTTGGTTAATCTACACCTAGCTATGTTGGTTAATCTACACCTAGCTATGTTGGTTAATCTACACCTAGCTATGTTGGTTAATCTACACCTAGCTATGTTGGTTAATCTACACCGAGTTACGTTGGTTAATCTACACCTAGCTATGTTGGTTAATCTACACCTAGCTATGTTGGTTAATCTACACCTAGCTATGTTGGTTAATCTACACCTAGCTACACTGGTTTATCTACACCGAGTTACGTTGGTTTATTTACACCCAGCTACGTTGGTTTATCTATAGCTACGTTGGTTTATCTACACCTAGCTACTTTTGTGTTATCCTTCCTTTCTTCCCTCCCTCTCTCCCTGCCTCCCCTCACTGCCTCCCTCATTCCACTCTCCTTCCATCATTATTCCACTCCCACATTGTCATCTGTCTCCTTGCTTACAGCCACTTGGTAGCCTACCACACGTTTAGGGTAGATAAACATTAAACTTAATGTTACACCCACTCTCATTAAATATTTGGGGTGTTTATATGCTGGCAGTGGATGTAGCTTTCTGCCTGGTCTAAAGCTCCAGGTCAAATTCAGTATAACCCAAGCGAGGGAAACAGAGAAAGAAATCTATGCTAGCAATGACAAATATAAACAATTCAATACCGGAAATAATAATACTTGGACAGCATTTAAGATTATACATTTGAAGAAATAAATGAGTATTGTTAAGACCTAACTCTGCCATCTTGGCAAGCTCTGTCCAGTCAGCCTGGTTATAGCTGCATATTATTCTGAAGAAAATGACCTAGAGAAAGAGAGGGGGAAGACAAAGAGAGAAGAACAGAAAAATATTGAAAACTGAGTGATCCATCCAGTGATCCATCCAGTGATCCATCCAGTGATCCATCCAGTGATCCATCCATTGATCCATCCATTGATCCATCCAGTGATCCATCCAGTGATCCATCCAGTGATCCATCCATTGATCCATCCAGTGATCCATCCATTGATCCATCCAGTGATCCATCCAGTGATCCATCCATTGATCCATCCATTGATCCATTCATTGCGGCTTAAACAAAAAAAAAGTTAAATTTCAACACATTATAAACCAGATCTGAGAGGAGCAGTCATTATCCTATCTTTAAGAGGAGCAGTCATTATTCTATCTTTAAGAGGCACAGGCATTATCATCTTTCTCCCTCTCCTTCTCTTTCAAAGTCACAAAATCTATTTTTATAATTGTACAAGATCAGGAGGAATCCAGTCTGTGTGCCAGTGTTATTAAAACAACAGAAACACCAGAGCGGAAGTCTTTGCAGAAGGATCTGAATGGATGAGGCTTGGTCTCTCTCCAGAGATACAATAAGCCCTCCAGGAAACAGGTTATATACAGTGCATTCGTAAAGTATTCAGGCCGCTTGACATTTTGTTACGTTACAGCCTGATTCTAAAATGTATAAAATAATGTTTCCCCATCACTATTTTCAGGTCTCTCCAGAGATGTTCGATTGGGTTCAAGTCCGTGCTCTGGCTGGGCCACTTAAGGACATTCAGAGACTTGTCCCAAAGCCACTCCTGCGTTGTACTGTTAAAAGGTGAAGCTTTGCCCTCGCCTGAGGTCCTGAGCGATCTGGAGCAGGTTCAAGGATCTCTCTGTACTTTACTCTGTTAATCTTTCCCTCGATCCTGACTAGTCTCCCAGTCCCTGCCGATGAAAACATCCCCACAGCATAATGCTGCCACCCCCATGCTTCACCGTAGGGATGGTGCAAGATTTCCTTCAGACGTGACGCTTGGCATTCAGGCCAAAGACTTAAACTCTTGGTTTCATCAGGCCAGAGAATCTTGTTTCTCATGGCCTGATAGTCCTTTAGTTGCCTTTTGGCAAACTCCAAGCGGGCTTTCATGTGCCTTTTACTGAGGAAGGGTTTCCGTCTGGCCACTCTACCATAAAGGCCTGTGTAACAAAGACACTGTGAGTTGAGAAGAAAGTGCAGGTGAAACGTTTAATAAAACATCACACATGGAACGAGACAACATAACAGTGGCGTCTTTACATAAACACAGGAACAATACTGACCTAGGGGAGTGCCAGATATAGGGGAGGTAATTAGTGAGGTAATGGAGTCCAGGTGTGCCTAATGATGACGTACAGGTGCCTGTAATGACTGATGCCAGGTGTGCGTAATGATGGATCCCAGGACCGGTGGTTCGTATACCGGCGACTTCGAGCGCCGGAGGGGAGCAGCGGGAGTAGACGTGACAGCCTTATTGGTGGAGTGCTGCAGAGATGGTTGTCCTTCTGGAAGGGTTTCCTATCTCCACAGAGGAAGTCTAGAGCTCTGTCAGAGTGACAATCGGGTTCTTGGTCATCTCCCTGACCAAGGCCTTCTCCCTTGATTGCTCAGTTTGGCCGGGCGGCCAGCTCTAGGGTTAGACTTGGTGGTTCCAAACTTCTTCCATTTAAGAATGATGGAGGCCACTGTGTTCTTGGGGACCTTCAATGCTGCAGACATTTTTTGCTACCCTTCCCCAGATCTGTGCCTCGACACAATCCTGTCTCGGAGCTCTACGGACAATTCCTTTGACCTCATGGCTTGGTTTTTGCTCGGACATGCACTGTCCACTGTGTGACCTGATATAGACAGGTGTGTGCCTTTCCAAATCATGTCAGATCATTTGAATTTACCACAGGTGGACTCCAATCAAGTTGTAGAAACATCTCAAGGATGATCAATGGAAACAGGATGCACCTGAGCTCAATTTCGAGTCTCATAGCAAAGTGTCTGAATACTTATGTAAATAAGGTATTTCTGTTTTTTATGTGTAATCAATTTGCCATTAATTCTAAAAACCTGTTTTCACTTTGTCATTAAGGGGTTGAATAAGACTGTAACGTAACAAAATGTGGAAAAGGGAAGGGGTCTGAATACTTTCTGAATGCACTGTAATATTGCCTCCCAGTTTTAAGTAACAAAAGGAATAAAAAGGAAGGTGACGTATAGATGCAGGGTGTAGGCTACTTCCTCAATCAGCTGGGAGGCAGAGGATGTCTTCTGGAGAGAAGGGTGTAGGCTACTTCCTCAATCAGCTGGGAGGCAGAGGATGTCTTCTGGAGAGAAGGGTGTAGGCTACTACCTCAATCAGCTGGGAGGCAGAGGATGTCTTCTGGAGAGAAGGGTGTAGGCTACTACCTCAATCAGCTGGGAGGCAGAGGATGTCTTCTGGAGAGAAGGGTGTAGGCTACTACCTCAATCAGCTGTCTTCTGGAGAGGATGTCTTCTGGAGAGGATGTCTTCTGGAGAGAGGGTATAGGCTACTACCCTCATCCAATCGACTGGGAGGCAGAGGATGTCTTCTTGCAATATTGAGGAACATTATAACCTCTCAATCTCTCCCTACACCTCTCCTTCCCTCCACCTCTCCTTAATGCCACCTCTCCTTCAAATCCACCTCTCCTTCCCTCCACTTCTCCTTCCCTCCACCTCTCCATCTCTCCCTCATCCCTCTCCACCTCTCCTTCTCTCCCTCCACCTCACCATCTCTCCCTCATCCCCCCTCCACCTCTCCTTCTCTCCCTCCACCTCACCATCTCTCCCTCATCCCCCCTCCACCTCTCCTTCCCTCCACCTCTCCTTCCCTCCATCTCTCCCTCATCCCCCCTCCACCTCTCCTTCCCTCCACCTCTCCTTCCCTCCATCTCTCCTTCCCTCCACCTATCTTTCCCTCCACCTCTCCTTAATGCCACCTCTCCTTCAAATCCACCTCTCCTTCCCTCCACTTCTCCTTCCCTCCACCTCTCCATCTCTCCCTCATCCCTCTCCACCTCTCCTTCTCTCCCTCCACCTCACCATCTCTCCCTCATCCCCCCTCCACCTCTCCTTCTCTCCCTCCACCTCACCATCTCTCCCTCATCCCCCCTCCACCTCTCCTTCCCTCCACCTCTCCTTCCCTCCATCTCTCCTTCCCTCCATCTCTCCTTCCCTCCACCTCTCCTTCCCTCCATCTTTCCTTCCCTCCACCTCTCCTTCCCTCCATCTCTCCTTCCCTCCATCTCTCCTTCCCTCCACCTCTCCTTTCCCTCCATCTCTCCTTCCCTCCACCTCTCCTTCCCTCCACCTCTCCTTTCCTCCACCTCTCCTTCCCTCCATCTCTCCTTCCCTCCACCTCTCCTTCCCTCCATCTCTCCTTCCCTCCATCTCTCCTTCCCTCCATCTCTCCTTCCCTCCACCTCTCCTTCCCTCCATCTCTCCTTCCCTCCATCTCTCCTTCCCTCCATCTCTCCTTCCCTCCACCTCTCCTTCCCTCCACCTCTCCTTCCCTCCATCTCTCCTTCCCTCCATCTCTCCTTCCCTCCACCTCTCCTTCCCTCCACCTCTCCTTCCCTCCATCTCTCTTTCCCTCCATCTCTCCTTCCCTCCATCTCTCCTTCCCTCCACCTCTCCTTCCCTCCATCTCTCCTTCCCTCCATCTCTCCTTCCCTCCACCTCTCCTTCCCTCCATCTCTCCTTCCCTCCACCTCTCCTTCCCTCCATCTCTCCTTCCCTCCACCTCTCCTTCCCTCCTCCTCTCCTTCCCTCCTCCTCTCCTTCCCTCCTCCTCTCCTTCCCTCCTCCTCTCCTTCCCTCCTCCTCTCCTTCCCTCCCCTCCATCAGCACCACTAGGGATAATGAGAACACATTTGGCGCTTGGTGGATGGTACCACAATCAGGGCTATTTGTTAAGACTGCTCTGACCTAAAAATCTTGATGCTATTGGGGTAATTTGAATGGCAAATAGCCCAGTATTTCCTTTAGTGCACTGTGCTTTTGTCAGATAAAAAGCCTCCTCCTGTGTGTGAGCTGCATGGGTCAGACTCGAGGAGCAGATTGATACTCTGGTGTGAAGTGTGTGTGTGTGTGTGTGTGTGTGTGTGTGTGTGTGTGTGTGTGTGCGAGTGTGTGTGTGTGTGTGTGTGTGTGTGTGTGTGTGTGTGTGTGTGTGTGTGTGTGTGTGTGTGTGTGTGTGTGTGTGTGTGTGTGTGTGTGTGTGTGTGTGTGTGTGTGTGTGTGTGAAGTGTGTGTGTGTGTGTGTGTGTGTGTGTGTGTGTGTGTGTGTGTGTGTGTGTGTGTGTGTGTGTGTGTGTGTGTGTGTGTGTGTGAGTGTGTGTGTGTGTGTGTGTGTGTGCGAGTGTGTGTGTGTGTCTGTCTGTGTGTTCTGTAGGAGGGCACAGTGTCCCCTTTCCTTCACGACAACCAGCAATGAGAATAATCCTTCCCTGCACCTCTCCATCTCTCCCTCCACCTCTCCATCTCTCCCTCCACCTCTCCATCTCTCCCTCCACCTCTCCATCTCTCCCTCCACCTCTCCATCTCTCCCTCCACCTCTCCATCTCTCCCTCCACCTCTCCATCTCTCCCTCCACCTCTCCATCTCTCCCTCCACCTCTCCATCTCTCCCTCCACCTCTCCATCTCTCCCTCCACCTCTCCATCTCTCCCTCCACCTCTCCATCTCTCCCTCCACCTCTCCATCTCTCCCTCCACCTCTCCATCTCTCCCTCCACCTCTCAATCTCTTCCTCCACCTCTTCATCTCTCCCTCATACCCACTCCACGTATCAATATCTTCCTTACCTCCACCTCTCCTTCCTTCCACCACTTTTTAACTCCACCTCTCCTTCCCTCCACCTCTCTTTCCCTCCACCTCTCTTTCCCTCCTCCTCTCCTTCCCTCCACCTCTCCTTCCCTCCCCTCCATCAGCACCACTAGGGATAATGAGAACACATTTGGCGCTTGGTGGATGGTACCACAATCAGGGCTATTTGTTAAGACTGCTCTGACCTAAAAATCTTGATGCTATTGGGGTAATTTGAATGGCAAATAGCCCAGTATTTCCTTTAGTGCACTGTGCTTTTGTCAAATAAAAAGCCTCCTCCTGTGTGTGAGCTGCATGGGTCAGACTCGAGGAGTAGATTGATACTCTGGTGTGAAGTGTGTGTGTGTGTTTCTGTTTGTGTCTGTGTCTGTGTGGCTTTGTTTGTGTACGTGTGCACATACATGTGTGTCAGTGTGTGTGTGTGTGTGTGTGTGTGCTTGCGTACACTTGTGTGTTCTATAAGAGGGAACATTGACCCTGGTGTTCCCCTCTCCTTGACAAAAGCTACAGAGAATAATCTTTCTTGACACACGACAAACATCCCCCCATCACCATAGGCACATGCATAAGCTCACGCGCGCACGCATACACACACACATAGCACCCTTTGCGTTAAAGTGAAACACATCCCAGAAGCGCTTATTTACAAGGAAATATGGAGTGCTTTGTCCTTGTAACGTAGACGCTAGGAGGCAGGTGCAGAAGGTGATTTAAATAATAAGAATAAACAGATTAACAGGGGCATACTGAACAAACCTGCCTGAAGACTGAGGCTGCTGAGGGCTAAATAATGGAATCAGGGTGATGATGAAGTACAGGTGTGCATAACGATGGGAGCAGGTGTGCATAACGATGGGAGCAGGTAGATAGATAGATAGATAGATAGATAGATAGATAGATAGATAGATAGATAGATAGATAGATAGATAGATAGATAGATAGATAGATAGGTACTTTATTGATCCCCCGGGGGGGAAATTTCATAAGGTGTGCATAATGATGGGAGCAGGTGTGCATAACGATGGGAGCAGGTGTGCATAACGATGGGAGCAGGTGTGCATAACAATGGGAGCAGGTGTGCATAACGATGGGAACAGGTGTGCGTAATGATAGTTTCCAGGTGTGCGTAATGTGTGTTGCCAGGACCGGTGGTTAGTAGACCAGTGACGTTGAGCGCCAGAGAGAGGGAACGGGTGTCAGCCGGTGGAGAAGTGACAAAGTGAGTTCTGGGCATATTCCGCCCAGGGAAGGAACCGGGCCCACACCCCCTGCAGATCCTGGCAGTGACTCCTTAGTAATCTCCCAAGCTCCTGGTTGGTCCTCTCCACCTGCCCATTCGACTGAGGCCGGTACCCATATGTGAGGCTGACCGTGGTCCCCAGCTTCTCCATAACGGCTTTCCAGACCCGCAACGTGAATTGGGGACCACGTCGGAAACAATGTCCTCCGGAAAGCCATAGTTCCGAAAGACCTGCTGGAATAGTGCCTCAGCGACCTGGAGAGTGGTGGGTAGACCAGAGAGAGGGATAAAACGGCAGGACAACGACCATAATAGTGGTGAAACTATCAGAAAGGGGGAGATCCGTTACAAAGTCTACGGACATATGCTGCTGAGGCACAGGAAGGGAAAGTAGTTTCTCTGCTGGAGCTTGCCGGGGAGATTTGGATTGGATACGTACAGTGCATGAGTTGACAGAGAGGGATTGGATGGTGCAGGTGATACCTGGGTGGTCCAGCGGTGAGGGATGTGTGTGCCCAGGTCAACAGCCAATCTCTCACCCTCGTGGGGACGTAGCAGGATGTCCGCATCTACGTCCCAGCACACAGGGCCAACGATATAGGAGGACCGATTGAGAGGCTGGAGGGCTATCACAGGACCCTCCACCAATGTGGAACCACAGGGTGCGGGAAAGCAGGTACTCCGGCATCCTGGTCCCCAGGCATTGATTCTCATCCTCGACCAGGAGATGATGGGGTTATAAAGGTGGAGCCGAGGATGACTTTGTGTACGGGTGCGGTGCTGATGAGGAAGGGAAGGTTTTACTAGTACTTGGGTCCCACGGTGAGGGTAAGCGCCGGTTCATTCCATCCGCTGGAGGCTGCCACAGTCCAAAACTTGAGGGAGTACTCTGCAGCTGTCTGGGCACCCTGCTGAAGTTAGAAAAGTTGCTCACCTCCCTCTCTACCCTCTGGAGGATGGTCGAAGACCGCCATGAACAGAGCCATGAACCTCTCATAGGAACCAAGCTCCTCCTCTCCTCTTTCCCAGACAGCCATAGCCCACTCTAACATCCGTCCAGTCAGCAGGGAAATGACCGTGGCAACCTTGGACCTCTCAGTTGTGGGGGCACCCGGCTGATAGACGAAACAGAGGAAGCACTGGAGTAGGAAGCTACTGCATTTCAATGGAGTGTTGTCATACTTCTCCGGAAGGGACAGTCGGGCATCACTGACCTGGGCGAACTGTTGGGTAGGCTGGGGGACTGGCTCACTGTGACGACCCAAGGTAGGAGGCACTCCATCAGAGGTATGGAGAACCTCACTGGTGGTGTCGAGGCGATGGAGAACGCGAAGGACCTCCTTCATGGTCGTACCCTGTAGAGCCAGCTGGTTTTGGAGTAGATGACCCTGTTCCTCAACCATCTGGAAAATGGTATAATCTTCTGCTGCTTCAATTTTTTTCTGAGGCAGTATTCTATAACGTATACGCAAGGAGTCAGGAAGCAGGTGCAGAAGGTGAGTTTATTTACATAAATATTCAGACCCTTTGCTATGAGACTCAAAATTGAGCTCAGGTGCATCCTGTTTCCATTGATCATCCTTGAGATGTTTCTACAACTTGATTGGAGTCCACCTGTGGTCAATTCAATTGATTGGACATGATTTGGAAAGGCAATATATATATACAGTATATGTCTATATAAGGTCCCACAGATGGCCAAAAGACAAGATTGTGTTAAGGTACAGATCTGGGGAAGGGTACCAAAAAATGTGTACAGCTTCGAAAGTCCCTAAGGACACAATGGCCTCCATCATTCTTAAATGGAAGAAGTTTAGAAGCACCAAGACTCTTCCTAGAGCTGGCTGCCCAGCCAAACGTAGCAATAGGGGGAAAAGGGCATTGGTCAGGGAGGTGACCAAGAACCTGATTGTCACTCTGACAGACCTCCAGATTTCCTCTGTGGAGATGGGAGAACCTACCAGAAGGACAACCATCTCTGCAGCACTCCACCAATCAGGCCATTATGGGTAGAGTGGCCAGACGGAAACCATTCCTCAGTAAAAGGCACGACAGCCTGCTTGGAGTTCGCCAAAAGGCACTTAAAGACTCTCAGACCATAAGAAACAAGATTCTCTTGTATGATGAAACCAAGATTGAACTATTTGGCCTGAATGCCAACCGTCATGTCTGGAGGAAACCTGGCACCATCCCTACGGGGGGCTCCCAAGTGGCGCTGTGGTCTAAGACACTGCATCTCAGTGCTAGAGGTGTCACTACAGACAACCTGGTTCAGATCCAGACTGTATCACAACCTGCCGTGATTGGGAGTCCCATAGGGCTGTGCACAATTTGCCCAGCGTTGTCCGAGTTTGGATGGTGTAGGCCGTCATTGTAAATAAGAACACGTCACCATTTTTCTCAGTAAATATATTTCCAAAGGTGCTATTGACATGAAATGTTCACCAGATGTTGGTAACAACCCAAGTAATCCATACATACAAAGAAACCAAAACAAATAAGTTCAGAAATTACGTTATGTGTAATAATGTGAAACGACACAGGGAAAAGGTATTGAACACACTTACTGATATTTATTTAATACTTTGTACAAAAGCCTTTGTTGGTAATGACAGCTTCAAGACGCCTCCTGTATGGAGAAACTAGTCGCATGCATTGCTCTGGTGTGATTTTGGCACATTCTTCCACACAAACAGTCTTCAAATCTTGAAGGTTCCTTGGGCCTCTTCTATGAATCTTGATCTTCAGTTCTTTCCAAAGATTTTCAATGGGATTTAAGTCAGGTGATTGGCCGGGCCATTCTAGCAGCTTTATTTTCTTTCTTTGAAACCAATTGAGAGTTTCCTTGGCTGTGTGTTTGGGATCATTGTCTTGCTGAAATGTCCACCCTCGTTTCATCTTCATCATCCTGGTAGATGGCAGCAGATTTTTGTCAAGAATGTCTCGGTAAATTTGCCCATTCATCCTTCCTTCAATTATGTGAAGTTTGCCAGTACCATTTGCTGAAAAGCAGCCCCACACCATGATGTTCCCACCTCCAAACTTCACTGTTGGTATGGTGTTTTTAGGGTGATGTGCAGTGCCATTTCTCCTCCAAACATGGTGTGTATTATGACATCCAAACAGTAAAATTTTGCTTTCATCTGACCACACTATATTCTCCCAGTATTTCACTGGCTTTTCCAAATGTTGTGCAGCAAACTTTAAACGAGCTTCAACATGCTTTTTTTCCAGCAATGGAGTCTTGCGTGGTGAGCGTGCATACAGCCCATGGCGGTGGAGTGCATTACTTACTGTTTTCTTTGAGACAACAGTACCTGCTAATTGCAGGTCTTTTTGAAGCTCTCCACAAGTGGTCCTTGGCTCTTGGACAACTCTTCTGATTATTCTTTTCATTATTCTGCTCACTGGAACATTCAGAAGCTTAGAAATGTGCCTATAACCAATGCCATCATTATGTTTTTCAACAATTAAGTTGCGAAGGTCTTGAGACAGCTCTTTGCTTTTACCCATCATGAGATGTGTCAATGGCAATGAGACCTTTTTGTAGGCCATCAGTTGGGACTGAACCAGCTGATATTAATTTGCACTGACAGGGGGCTGGATTGCTTTTTAATTACTGATAGTTTTCAGCTCTTGTCTTGGCTTTCCATGCCTTTTTGCACCTCCCTTTCTTCATGTGTTCAATACTTTTTCCCTGTGTCATTTCACATTATTACAAATAACTTAATTTCTGAACTTATTTGTTTTGGTTTCTTTGTATGTATGGCTTACTTGGGTTGTTACCAACATCTGGTGAAAATGTCATGTCAATAGCACCTTTGGAAATATATTTACTGAGAAAAATTGTGACATGTTCAATACTTATTTCACCCGCTGTATATATATGGTGAAGCATGGTGGTGGCAGCATCTTGCTGTGGGGATGTTTTTCAGCGGCAGGGACTGGGAGACTAGTCAGGATCGATGGAAAGATGAACGGAGCAAAGTACAGAGAGATCCTTGATGAAAACCTGCTCCAGAGAGCTCAGGATCTCAGACTGCGGCAAAGGTTCACATTCCAACAGGACAAACAATGCTGTGGTATAATTAATATTATATACATTATTTGTTCAATAGACAAAGCTGAATAAATGTACATATCTAATTAGGGGACAACCTCATTCAAACAATTAAGATAATAGCATGGTAACTTAATTTCATAACATTTGGACATTTTTCAAACTACATAGACAAGAAACATTAGTTAGCTGTAAATAGTGCTAATTTCCATGTCTGTGATAAGACACAACATGATCCCAATGTGAGTTCCTTTTGAATCCCTTTATCTACTCTTACTTCAAGTGTAACAAATCATTCTAGAACAAATCATTCTATAACAAATCATTCTATAACAAATCATTCTATAACAAATCATTCTAGAACAAATCATTCTAGAACAAATCATTCTAGAACTAATCATTCTAGAACAAATCATTCAATAACAAATCATTCTATAACATATCATTCTAGAACAAATCATTCTAGAACATATTCTATGGGATTCCACATACTGTACATTCCCCTCAAGTGTTAATTTGGACTGTTGTTTTTAGAGTTAAACCCACTGTACATAGGGATATTGGTAGTCATATGTTTGTCTATCTCTATCCATGATTAATATAACTTATTTGTCTAATAGATGCTTAAAGAAGATGCTCCTAAAATAGACAGTGTTTTTCCTCTCTTCTCTTCCCCTGAATTACTGTTTGTACCGTGGAAGCAGAACGTTGATGAAGACATAAACCCATTTTGTCATAGAAGTGTGGTTGGATAGAAAAATAGCTAAACAATGAGTGTGAGGAATGAGGCAGCCATCCCCAGAGCTACACATTGGTATTTAATGAAGACTGTGACCAGGGAGCATTATACTGCTGGGCTTATTTATTATCAGAACAGGTTGGAACCAGAGTTTTAATATGAAACAAGTGGAAACCATGACAATGGCCCAAAGGGAGAGCAACGGCATGCCAGGAGACGCAGGTAGCACACACAGTGGCAAGAGATAAGGCTAGTCCCCTACTTCACTTCACCTCCCCTTCCCTTCCCTTCCCTCCTTCAGCTCTCTCTCTCTCATCAGAGTGCAGGCTGGGAGTGAGTGAGGAAGCAGGAGCAACTGGAATTCTTTTCACTCAATTGGGTTTCAGTGTGTGTATATACAGTGGGGAGAACAAGTATTTGATACACTGCCGATTTTGCAGGTTTTCCCACTTACAAAGTATGTAGAAGTCTGTAATTTTTATCATAGGTACTCTTCAACTGTGAGTGAAGGAATCTAAAAGAAAAATCCAGAAAATCACATAGTATGATTTTTAAGTAATTAATTTGCATTTTATTGCATGACATAAGTATTTGATACATCAGAAAAGCAGAACTTAATATTTGGTACAGAAACCTTTGTTTTCAATTACAGAGATCATACGTTTCCTGTAGTTCTTGACCAGGTTTGCACACACTACAGCAGGGATTTTGACCCACTCCTCCATACAGATCCTTCAGGTTTCGGGGCTGTCGCTGGGCAATACGGACTTTCAGCTCCCTCCAAATATTTTCTATTGGGTTCAGGTCTGGAGACTGGCTAGGCCACTCCAGGACCTTGAGATGCTTCTTACGGAGCCTCTCCTTAGTTTCCTGGCTGTGTGTTTTGGGTCGTTGTCATGCTGGAAGACCCAGCCACGACCCATCTTCAATGCTCTTACTGAGGGAAGGAGGTTGTTGGCCAAGATCTCGCGATACATGGCCCCATCCATCCTCCCCTCAATACGGTGCAGTCGTCCTGTCCCCTTTGCAGAAAAGCATCCCCAAAGAATGATGTTTCCACCTCCATGCTTCACGGTTGGGATGGTGTTCTTGGGATTGTACTCATCCTTCTTCTTCCTCCAAACACGGCGAGTGGAGTTTAGACCAAAAAGCTCTATTTTTGTCTCATCAGACCACATGACCTTCTCCCATTCCTCCTCTGGATCATCCAGATGGTCATTGGCAAACTTCAGACGGGCCTGGACATGCGCTGGCTTGAGCAGGGGGACCTTGCCTGCGCTGCAGGATTTTAATCCATGACGGCGTAGTGTGTTACTAATGGTTACTCTTTGAGACTGTGGTCCCAGCTCTCTTCAGGTCATTGACCAGGTCCTGCCGTGTAGTTCTGGGCTGATCCCTCACCTTCCTCATGATCATTGATGCCCCACGAGGTGAGATCTTGCATGGTGCCCCAGACCGAGGGAGATTGACCGTCATCTTGAACTTCTTCCATTTTCGAATAATTGCGCCAACAGTTGTTGCCTTCTCACCAAGCTGCTTGCCTATTGTCCTGTAGCCCATCCCAGCCTTGTGCAGGTCTACAATTTTATCCCTGATGTCCTTACACAGCTCTCTGGTCTTGGCCATTGTGGAGAGGTTGGAGTCTGTTTGATTGAGTCTGTGGACAGGTGTCTTTTATACAGGTAACGAGTTCAAACAGGTGCAGTTAATACAGGTAATGAGTGGAGAACAGGAGGGCTTCTTAAAGAAAAACTAACAGGTCTGTGAGAGCCGGAATTCTTACTGGTTGGTAGGTGATCAAATACTTATGTCATGCAATAAAATGCTAATTAATTATTTAAAAATCATACAATGTGATTTTCTGGATTTTTGTTTTAGATTCCGTCTCTCACAGTTGAAGAGTACCTATGATAAAAATTACAGACCTCTACATGCTTTGTAAGTAGGAAAACCTGCAAAATCGGCAGTGTATCAAATACTTGTTCTCCCCACTGTATACTGCAGCCATAGCCTATAGGCTTATGTTTACATTGTATAGACAAAGCTAACTGTGTAATATTGTGAGGACTGGACTAATTACCAGGCAGCAGAGACAAAACTCAGTGTTAAATTGTATTATTTTCTACATTTTACATTTTCTACAAAATCGTATTTATGTTCATGTTAATATTCAATTATCTTAAGATTCTATAGAAAATATTCTATTAAATAAATATTGTTTGTTTGTACCTCATTCTGTTCTTTATAGGTCTACTTATTCTTAGACCGACAGATGGAGCAAACTGTTTTAAAGGAGGGAGGATTGCAGTGGGAGCACTGGGTCAGGTGTGACTGTGTGGCAAACGGTTTACATGGTTCACAGGTCAGGTAGGAGGGCCCCTTAGCAGAATTTTGCTTAGGGCCCCAGGGAGGTCAGGACCGGCTCTGCACCCACCACCTGTACAGTAATATAAAGCTGGGAATAAGTGAGTACCTTGTCCAAGGAGAAGGTCTTGGTGAGAGGAAAGCTCTGTGGATCATAGAAGGAGAAGGTCTTGAGAGAATGGAAACACAGAACATACACTTAGACCAGGTCTGGGCAATTATTTTCCATGGAGGGCCACATTAGAATATATTTTTGCCATCGCAGGCCAGAATCATATTACAGGATTATATATCATGTGTATGACTGTGTTGATACCTTTTGGTAGGTATTTCCATTATTAAACATGCAATGAACTACACAGAGGGAAAGGTACACAGAACAGAACTCTTGTTAATGGGTATGCACAAAAAAACAAGAAAGAGAGAGAGCTCAACATTACATTTAAACTACTCAATCAGTGTGAGGAGTGAAGTCTCTGATGCACTTGCCCTCTGCTCAGAAGACATTCCTATATTTCTCTGCATGCTTCGTCTGGAAGAGCCGGGACAAGTTGTACTCTTTTCAAGACAGCGATGCTCTCTTTGCTCACTAAACACACAGCTTTCCCTGATACCTCAATAAATATATATTTCGATGTCCACTCTTGCTGGAACATCCTACATTCATTGTCTACTTCTTTGGAAAACTCATTTTAGTTTAATTTCTAGCTAGCTACTATTAGTAACTGTGACGTGTGTCAGCCTGTCAGTCACTGTCTGTCCTCGTGCAGTTGTTATTTATACGTGCCTTCAAAATAAATGTCCCACAAGCGGTGGGAGTTAAATCATTACACAAAAGCGAGTAATCATTGGGCTTTTAATTTGAATAACAAATAAGTTTTTAAAAACTTTACTATTGAAATTCTTTATGTGATCTGAGCATGATTCCACGGGCTTTATCGAATCAGGTCGCTGCATACGCCCCCCCGGGCCGGCCTTTGCCCAGGCCTGACTTAGACAGTACTGGGAGATAACCACAGGAATAGGATTGCAAAAACGTTGCCAAAATTAACAGGTTTTCCAGAATTCCTGGTTTGATGATTCTAGATTTCCTGACTTTTTGGTTACTGGCCCAACACTCTTAACCTAGCCTGGGAGGATGGGATACTGGGAGTCGACCGCTGTCTCTGTTATTATATGGATGGGATACTGGGAGCCGACCGCTGTCTCTGTTATTATATGGATGGGATACTGGGAGCCGACCGCTGTCTCTGTTATTATATGGATGGGATACTGGGAGTGGACCGCTGTCTCTGTTATTATATGGATGGGATACTGGGAGTCGACCGCTGTCTCTGTTATTATATGGATGGGATACTGGGAGTCGACCGCTGTCTCTGTTATTATATGGATGGGATACTGGGAGTCGACCACTGTCTCTGTTATTATATGGATGGGATACTGGGAGTCGACCGCTGTCTCTGTTATTATATGGATGGGATACTGGGAGTCGACCACTGTCTCTGTTATTATATGGATGGGATACTGGGAGCCGACTGCTGTCTCTGTTATTATATTGATGGGATACTGGGAGTCGACCGCTGTCTCTGTTATTATATGGATGGGATACTGGGAGTCGACCGCTGTCTCTGTTATTATATGGATGGGATACTGGGAGTCGACCGCTGTCTCTGTTATTATATGGATGGGATACTGGGAGTGGACCGCTATATCTGTTATTATATGAGGGAGCGGTAAAGCATCCCGTCTGACCCTGCCTTATTACAGGCCTAGTGCACTTTGAGTCAACACACTTTGAGTTTACCACAGTAAGTGCTGCGCAGTACAGTAGAGTGTATATCCTAAGTGTTTTAGTTCTAATTGAGTAGGTAATGATAATGATGTATCATTTGGCTTCCACTTCTTTTTCCAACACACAGGAAATAACTCATATTGTATCCGACTACTTCAACACTTCAATAATTTATGGAGATAATGACCTATTCTGCTAATTGAGAAGTCATCTAATTGTCTTGTTTCATTGGTGATTCTACATTTCAGGTGCTAAATGGGAAAAAGAAAAAGAAACAAATGAATGAAAAGAGTATTCAATAGTGATACTGTGTATATATGTATAGTCTCTCTCAGGGGATTGTTGATTGTCATTGAAACATTGGCCGTGTCTGAATACCCACACCTGGGTTCTATATAGTAGGCTTTTTGGGTATGTGAAAAATTAAAGTTTAATAGTATGCGTTAAAGGCCAGGATGTCACACTCGTTTAGTATTTTAAGCTCATAGAATTTGCTGCAAAATATTGAGAAAGAGAATAGTCTTTCCAGACTCAGGTGTGCTTGACAAAAGTTTATAATCAGCTGATTAGACAAGGGGGCTGTAGGAAAATTAACGAATGGTGCGTGGTAGGTGAAGAATCCACAGTATTAGGTGAGCATAGATTGTTGAAATGTGTTGATTACTGCAACATTTGTGCTAAACCGTACACCATTAAATATGGCATATGATTAGTACACAGTATGTAGTATTAGTAGGTAGTAGGCAAGACAGATTTTGGACAAGGCCATGAGATTTCTTTTTTATTTATCTCTTTCTTTATCTCTTTCTCCCTCCCTCTCTTTCTCCCTCCCTCTCTTACTCCCTCCCTCTTTCTCCCTCCCTCTCTTTATCCCTCCTTCTCCCTGGATGTGGGTTGGGGCCAATCCACCAACGCTCTCCCCTTTTCAGGATCCATCTGAACGTTCTCTTCAGCGATGACGTATCCCAGAAAGGAGATCATAGAGCGGTGAAACGCGCACTTCTCTGCTTTCACAAACAACTGTGGAGGCCCTGAAGGACTTGTCGAACATGGAGAACGTGTTCTTGGGCAGAACGGGAGAAAACCAGGATGTCGTCGAGGTAGACGAACACAAAACGAATAACATGTCCCGGAGCACATCGTTTACCGGGGCATAGAAAACAGCGGGGGCGTTGATGAGTCCAAACGGCATGACCAGGTACTCATAATGTCCACTGGCAGTGTTGAAGGCCGTCTTCCACTCGTCCCTTTCGTATATCCGAACAAGATAGTAGGCATTCCGAAGGTGGAAAAGATGGTAGCCCCCTGGAGAGGTTCGAAAGCCGAGGAGGGGAGTGGTAGGGGGTAATGATGCATGGACGCAGGGTCTTGTCCTTCTTGTCCACAAATAAAAACCCTGCGCCGGTAGGGGATGCAGAAGGACAGATGCACCCAGCAGCCAGAGAGTCTTCAATGTACTCCTACATGGCCTTGGTCTCAGAGCCAGATTGGGAATATAGCCGACCTCGAGGCGGTGTGGTCAATGACACAATCGTGGGGACGATGCGGAGGAAGAGAGGTAGCACAAGCCTTGCTGAAGACCTCCAGGAGGTCATGGTACTCTGCGGGAATGCAAGGCTTTACTTAAACCCTGCTGAGGACGTCTCGGGGGAGACTGCGCCGCCTTAAGGCAATGGGAGTGACAGAACCGTCTCCAACCCAGGATTGAACCCGTGGTCCAGTCAATAACGGGGTTGTGCCTTTGGAGCCAAGAAAATCCCAACACAACAGAGACATGGGGGGATTCAATGAGGAGAAGCTGTATAGACTCACTGTGAAGAGTTGAGTGGGAATACCTATTTCAGATACCAGGGTAGCATCCATAAAACTCTCATCTGCCCTAGAGTCAATGAGAGACTGGTCACCCCACAGCAGGATCACAAAAACAGGAGTACGGGTAATGGGAGTTGGAGAACTCCCAGTCTGGCTCACCAGTGTACTCGTATCTACTAATGAGTCAGGTCTCTTTACTGGGCAGGTGGCTATGTACTGCCCCGCAGCACCATAGTACAGACAGTTGGAGCTCAGCCTACGTGAACGTTCCTTAATCTGTCTCTGCACCGTTGCATAGGCTCCAGTGTAACTGACTCACCGTTCGCCGATGATTCTCAAGGGAACAGGTTCTACGAATGTTTCTTTAACAACAGGTTCTAAGAATGTTTCTTTAACAGCAGGTTCTAAGAATGTTTCTTTAACAGCAGGTTCTAAGAATGCTTCTTTAACAACAAGTTTTAAGAATTTTTCTTTAACAACAAGTTGAAAGTAGTAGCTGTGTGTCCCAAATGGTACCCTATTCCCTATATATACCATGCATTACTTTTCACCAGAGCTCCATGGGCACTGATCAAAAGTTGTGCACTATAAGGATAATAGGGTTTGACAACCCATTTGACAAGCCAAAATAGTAACAAAATGGTTTTCATCGGATTCCATATGATCGTTGGGGGATTCTGGACAGACTGTGACAACAAGCTCTGTTTATTTAATAGCAGTCTAATTGAAAATCATGACCTTTTCTCAATGCAATCTAATTACCTGCTCTGGCTACAGTGTCACAGACAAAGACAGTTGTTGTCTTGTCAGCAATAACTGTTTTTTTAAACATGTTGTGTAGAAGAATGCAGGGCAGGTCATAATGATGGGATTAATAAGACAGGGTGCTGTAACCACACACACACACACGCACGCACGCACACACACACAAACACACACACACACACACACACACACGCACGCACGCACGCACACACACACAAACACACACACACACACACACACACACACACACACACACACACACACACACACACACACACACATACACACACACACACACACACACACACACACACACACACACACACACACACACACACACACACACACACACACACACACACACACATACACACACACACACACACACACACACACTGAGTTCTCATCACCGGTACTCATCTAAATTACAGCCTCAGCACAACAAGGCATATTGTACCTAGATGATGATGATGAAGAAAACAACGTCCTTCTAAAAAAGTGCTGAAGGAAGATTAGTGAGACAGTCTCATCCAAACTACTGTCTTTGCAGTATATGATGAGAAATCCCCAGGAGTAACGTAACGGCTTGTGTTTCTTCCCTAGGCTTTCTCTCTCTATCAGTTTACTGCAGCTCAAGGAACACTCAGAGTACATTACAAAGAGCTCAGTGGTGATTCATACAAACCTACGAGTTGATAGAAACTATACTAGTGGATGCTGTTAGAGAGCCACACACATAATATTTAGCTATTTTTTTTTTTAATGTGATATGAAGGTGACTTACGCCTACAAGAGGCCTTAACCTAATATACCTTATAAACAAACTTAATTAGTGAGATGCGATGCTAGCAGCTTAACTGTCGGTTTCTGCGGAAAAAGTAAACAGCTGTTATAATCACCTTGTTTTTCCTCATTTCATTACAGGTTATTTTTGGCGTTACTATGGCAGCGCGAGGTGTGCTCTGACATGATGGGTGACGTTGAAGTTGGCGTTGGACAATGACTCTAGAACGTGACGTGCTGTCAAGCTCAACTTCCAACTAAAATAGCATTGAGAGAAAGACATCTGGAACTTTTAATCACACTCACAATTATAACTAATATACAGCAGTTGAATAATGTATATTAACTCCAAGTGCTACTTTTACGAAAGTTCTATTACATCCAAAGTTTATCAGATTCAAGACTGAAGGGAGTATACGGGTCAATATCATGCTTCAAATGCAGGAATGTCTTTTGAATGAACAGTCAAAAAAGAAACAGTGCTGTCCATGATATCCTTCCTCTGTCGTTTCTAGCAGCACTACTAGAAAAGGAGAGATCCCAGTGAGGATGTCTGTCTGGGGCTCTGGGCAGTTTGACAGTTATCACACTCCAGACCCAAAGACGATAGAGAAAAGATGTGCTCACACACACATCCTCTCTCCTCTCACTAGCCTTCTCCCTAACACTATCTCAAAGTCTCTGTCTTTCCCTCTCTTTTTCAAACAAGTTGAACATGTAGTGCCCTGGTAACATCCAACCATCTCTCTCTCTTTCTTTCTGTTCCCTTCTGTCAGGCCCTGACCATAGGGAAGCCTCTGGCTTCTCTATGGTTATCAAGGTCAGGACCTGACAAGGGTTTTCTATGTTACTCCATGGTGGTTTTTGTGTTGGTCCCCAATTAGAGGCAGCTGCATTGCGTTGTCTCTAATTGGTGATCCTATTTAGAGTGTATGTTTTCTCTCATGCATTGTGGTTCATTGTAGTGTTATGTTCTTGTTTGAGCTCTCACTCAAATCACGGTTGTGTATTATACAATGTCTTGTTTATTGTTTTCAAGTTTAATAAACGATGACAGCACTTCGCCTTGGTCAACCACATCGTGACACCTTCTTTTCTATTCTCTCATTCCTTGTTGCCTCTACTTCCTCTAGGACAGCCCTGATATTATCCCCTGATATTATCCCCTGATATTATCCCCTGATATCATCCCTTGATATTATCCCCTGATATTATCCCCTGATATTATAGATAGATAGGTACTTTATTGATCCCCCGGGGGGGAAATTTCATTGTCAAGCAGCTACAACAAAAACACAGGGCAGGTGCAAAATGCCACAACGAAAGTACACAAAAGACAGATACACGGTACATGATACATAGAGCGGCAGTATGAAAAAGTATAGAAATACAAGATATCTGCAGTGCAAAAAAAAGCTATAAAAGGACATTGCATAGTATGAGTGGTTGGCTGAATATGTACACTATACATTGGTGGATGTTGGATGGTTAACTATACTATACAGGTCGATGGCAGAGAAATACTTCAGTAGCTAAAAATGCGTATGATATGAGCGAGGGTAATAATAGTTTACTTAATAGACAGACTGGCCAAATGAACAGGTAAGTGAACATTTTGCATGGTTAAATTAGCTGTACAGTTAGGTATACAGTTATATTTACAGATAAGTGAATACTTGCATGTTTACACAAACTGTACAGGTAAATGACAGGAAGAGATACTCTAATAGCTAAATGTGTGTATGATATCATTTGGGGTAATAATAGTAATTCCCTTAAAATACAGTCCTTAGTGCGCAGGGTTTAATTACAGACAACTGCACTTATTGCACATTCGATATACTAAAAGCAATGAGAAAAAACTGGCAGGATACTAATATGCATTCCTGAGTGAATGCCTACGTCCAATAATTACTTACAATATTGCATGTGATATAATATAACAACTGAGCATGAGTATGTATATACAGACCTGTATGAATAAATAGGTCCTGAGTGGATGAGTGCTGACGGACCAGAGTTACTCACGGATGGATGCATAATTGCTAAACTAGGTCCTAGCACCCCAACAGTTCCAGATCTATGTTGCCGACGGCACGGCACCCCGGTGAGGCATTATATAGTCTCATAGCCGCCGGCAGGAAGGACCTCCTGTAGTGCTCTCTGGCACACCGTGGTGGGATCAGTCTGTGACTGAAAGTGCTCCTCTGCGTCATAACCATAGCGTGCAGAGGGTGGGTGACGTTGTCCATGATGGCCAGCAGTTTGGCCAGGATCCGTCTCTCCGCCACCTCCTCTAGAGTGTCAAGGCTCATCCCCAGGACAGAGCTAGCCTTCCTGATCAGCTTATTTACCCGAGAAGCATCACCGGCTTTATCCCCTGATATCATCCCTTGATATTATCCCCTGATATCATCCCCTGATATTATCCCCTGATATCATCCCCTGATATCATCCCCTGATATCATCCCCTGATATTATCCCCTGATATCATCCCCTGATATTATCCCCTGATATCATCCCCTGATATTATCCCCTGATATTATCCCCTGATATCATCCCCTGATATCATCCCCTGATATTATACCCTGATATTATCCCCTGATACATCCCCTGATATTATCCCCTGATATTATCCCCTGATATTAGTGAAGACCTTCATGGTAGACCTACTCGGTACGGCAGCGTTGTGTCACTGTGCTGAAGACATGGTAGACCTGCTTGGCACCGCAGCGTCGTGTCACTGTGCTGAAGACATGGTAGACCTGCTCGGTACGGCAGCGTCGTGTCACCGTGCTGAAGACATGGTAGAGCTGCTCGGTATGGCAGCATCTTGTCACCGTGCTGAAGACATGGTAGACCTGCTTGGCACTGCAGCGTTGTGTCAACGTGCTGAAGACATGGTAGACCTGCTCGGTACGGCAGCGGCGTGTCACCGTGCTGAATACATGGTAGACCTGCTTGGCACGGCAGCGTTGTGTCACCGTGCTGAGAACACGCAAACACAGTTCACTTTCATAGCAGCCACATACAAACAGCGTGATAGCTGGACAATTCTTTCTCACATCTACGTGTTCTCCTCCTCTCACCTTTTCCCTTCGCTTGTGGACTTCAGTGCACATCCTTCATATCATAACCGTTAACCGTTAACACACAGCCTACATCATTGTCACTTTAAGTGACTAACATAAGCTACTTTAATTAACACGTTAGTAAACCCACTACAATCATGCAGTGCAGTGTGCAGTCAGTAAGCAGTTTAGCAGTTACCGGTGGGCGGGCCCAAGTGGCAAAAAGCCGGGTGTTTGAGCAGGCTAAACTAGCCAGCTGTATTCGCTAGCTAAGTGAGTGAAAAGTAAAAATATCAGATCCGCTCTTTTTCCCATAATTGGGCAAAATATCAGAATTGAGCTGCCTGTGTAAACAGACACTTAGAAGAATATGAAAGTGACACAATCTGACATCATATAGCAAGAAACATTTTTGGAGCAATATTGTAACATGTATTTTGGTGTATATTAGCCCACTTGTTTTAATGCATATTTAATAGTAGTGTATACTAGTGTTATCATAGCTTTATGGAATGTTTCATTTTGAGGCGTGAAATAGGTAGGTATAGGTAGATAGTTATTATGCTACCTGTGCTATGTTGCTCTTGTGTAAATGGTAACACCTCTGGTCTGGTTCCTAATGGGGATATTACAGTATATCACGGCTGAGAGCTCATTAAAAATGAATATGAACTGCTAAGTAAATGCGACTGGGAAGTTAAATTGTGACACAGAGCCGTTCAGCTTTCTAACAGTGTTTAACAATGCAGGGATATATGACATAATGGGTACATTTCACTACGACCCCGTGAGTCGTGGCCCTCATTACGAGGAGAAGGCTTTTATGTTAAAACATATTGGTCAGTACAGCAGTATTAATCCAAATAAATTACACTCTGGGAACTGCTCTAATACTGAAAACATGCAGTATTACACTCTGGGAACTGCTCTAATACTGAAAACATGCAGTATTACACTCTGGGAACTGCTCTAATACTGAAAACATGCAGTATTACACTCTGGGGACTGCTCTGATACTGAAAACATGCAGTATTACACTCTGGGAACTGCTCTGATACTGAAAACATGCAGTATTACACTCTGGGAACTGCTCTAATACTGAAAACATGCAGTATTACACTCTGGGAACTGCTCTGATACTGAAAACATGCAGTATTACACTCTGGGAACTGCTCTAATACTGAAAACATGCAGTATTACACTCTGGGAACTGCTCTAATACTGAAAACATACAGTACAGTCTCTGTATAAGTAGTTTAACTACAAAAACATAATGCTTCCTTGGTTTAACACAATTATAGCATGTGCCAAACAAACAAAATAGTATTTGTTATCAAAAGATCTAGAAGAAAATAATACTATAACAGCATTATTGAAACCTTTCTGACTGTCCACAAATAAACAGCAACAACAACAGTGATGTTTTAAAGTGAAGTTAAGGAACATGACCTTTCAACCCATTCCTCTGGGTTCATACTGCCGTCTTCCTACACCTTCTACCAGACTATATAGTCAGCATTAGTATTCAACACCAAATCAAAGCGCATTAAGAAAAATCCCTCAGTAGACGATCATGACAAAGTGGATTTTAACAATTACACCCTCTACCCTCTATCTACATTATAAGTTATGCAGCTCCGTTTGTCACATATTTCATATAATTTCCTTTTCTCTCTCTCTCTCTCTCTCTCTCTCTCTCTCTCTCTCTCTCTCTCTCTCTCTCTCTCTCTCTCTCTCTCTCTCTCTCTCTCTCTCTTCTCTCTCTCTCTCTCTCTCTCTCTCTCTCTCTCTCTCTCTTTCTTTCTCTCTTTCTCTGTCTCTCTCTCTCTCTCTCTCTCTCTCTCTTTCTCTTGTTGTCTCTCCATCTTTTTCTCCCTCTCTCTCTTCCTCTCTCTCTCTCTCTCTCTCTCCATTTCATCTCTGTTGGCAGGCCGTCCATGTACATTGATTGAACCCTTTAAAATATAAAATAATGTAATATTATATACTGTATAATAAATCATCTGTTGCATATGTTTTCGTTTCTCTGCCGGGCCCTCCTCTCATTAATCAAACCATATCAGTTACCATCAGATGAGATAGATGGAAAGATGGAGAGGGAGAGAGATGGAGAGGGAGAGAGAGAGAAGGAGAAAAACAGAAAAGGAAGGGAGGAGGTGGAGGAGGTTCTGCTCTCTCTCTCTCTCTCTCTCTCTCTCTCTCTCTCTCGCAGTCGCTCTCACGGTGACTTTTATTCACTGTGCAGTCAGTTCCTGACCTTTAACCCTCATGAATTGTGTATGGATGAACACGTACCAAGGGCAGAGTGTTAAATAATGCAGCAGCACACTAAGTACATTAAAATTTAAGATAAAAAAAATACCTCTGAAGCCATAACTGCCCTCTGTACTGCTATCCATTAACCTTGTCACTGGGGGAAAGGGACACATCCAGAGAGAGAACATGGCCATTTCTGCCACGCCTTATGGAAGACAACGTTACTCACATAGGCCTTATGCTTAACAGACATAACGGTTCACACCCAGTAAAGGATAGCCTAACCTTTCAAAAGATGAAGTGGTAGTAATAAATATATAACATAAATAAATATATACAGTACCAGTCAAAAGATTTTACACACCTACTCATTCAACCGTTTTTATATAATTATGAGGTAACCAAAAAAGTGTTCAACAAATCAAATTATATTTTGTATTTTAGATTCTTCAAAGCAGCCACCCTTTGCCTTGATGACAGCTTTGCACAATCTTGGCATTCTCTCAACCAGTTGCACCTGGAATGCTTTTCCAAGAATCATGAAGGAGTTTCCACATATGCTGAGCACTTGTTGGATGCTTTTCATTCACTCTGCAGTCCAACTCATCACAAACCATCTCAATTGGGTTGAGGTTGGGGGATTGCGGAGGCCAGGTCATTTGATGCATCATTCCATCACTCTCATTCTTGGTCAAATAGCCCTTACACAGCCTGGAGGTGTGTTGGGTTATTGTCCTGTTGAAAAACAAATGATAATCCCACTAAGCGCAAACCAGATGGGATGGCGTATCGCTGCAGAATGCTGTGCTAGCCATGCTGGTTAAGTGTGCCTTGAATTCTAAATAAATCACTGACAGTGTCACCAGAAAAGCACCCCCACACCATCACACCTCCTCCTCCATGCTTCACGGTGGGAACCACACATACGGAGATAATCCGTTCACCTACTCTGAGTCTCACAAAAACACGGCGGTTAGAACCATAAATCTGGACTCATCAGCCCAAAGGACAGATTTCCACCGGTCTAATGTCCATTGCTCGTGTTTCTTGGTCCAAGCAAGTCTCTTCTTCTTATTGGTGTCCGTTAGTAGTGGTTTCTTTGCAGCAATTCGACCATGAAGGCCTGATTCACACAGTCTCCTCTGAACAGTTGATGTTGAGATGTGTCTGTTACTTGAACTCTGTGAAGCATTTATTTGGGCTGCAATTACTGAGGCTGGTAACTCTAATGAACTTATCCTCTGCAGCAGAGGTAACTCTGGGTCTTCCTTTTCTGTGGCGGACCTCATGAGAGCCAGTTTCATCATAGCGCTTGATGGCTTTTGCAACTTGAAGAAACTTGACATTTTCTAGATTGAATGACCTTCATCTCTTAAAGTAATGATGGACTGTTGTTTCTCTTTGCTTATTTGAGCTGTTCTTGCCGTAATATGGACTTGGTCTTTTATCAAATAGGGCTATCTTCTGTATACCACCTCTACCTTGTCACAACACAACTGATTGTCTCAAACACATTAAGAAGGAAATAAAATCCACATATTAAGTTTTAATAAGGCACACCTGTTAATCGAAATGCATTCCAGATGACTACCTCATGAAGCTGGTTGAGAGAAAGCCAAGAGTGTCCAAAGCTGTCATCAAGGCAAAGTGTTGGTTCTTTTTTGGTTACTACATGATTCCATATGTGTTATTTCATAGATGCCTTCACTATTATTCTACAATGTAGAAAAGAGTAAAACATTTAGAAAAACCTTGGAATGAGAAGGTGTGTCCAAACTTTTGACTGGTACTGTATATTAATTAAATCAATTAATTACGATGAAATATATGTAAAACATGTATTTTGAAATTGATAGACACAACCTGATGTTGACTTCCAGCTGGAAAGGTATCCCTGATCTGTACCGTCCAGTCTACTAATCCAACAAACTGATGTTGACATCCTTGAGTTTACAGAAAATGTTTTAACCATTCATATTAAGTATTTTTGTGCTTGTTGTTGAAGTCCACTTTTTCTTAACATGAACATAATTAACATATTTTATCCACCCCTCCTTTCATGATTTACCAACCAATGGACCGTTTGTTCATCCGTCCATTTTCATAAATTGAAATTCCTTTACATCCCTTTGTGAGAAAAAGGACAAAACAATTTCCCCAAATGGTTTTAAGTAAACTACTTGTCACAATTAGGGAGTCCGCTATCAAAGGTTTTAGAGCGTTTTTAAACATTGAGTATTTTTAAAAGTTTTTTTCTGTCTTAATTCAGTAAAAACAAACAGCTTCAAAGAACATTTGAGGTCTCCGATCCATA
>CM042417.1:2794853-2902353 GCA_023634145.1 Thymallus thymallus | reverse complement strand
CAAATGTATTGAAAATGAAATAGAGAAATATCTAATTTCCAAAAGTATTCCCACCCCTGAGTCAATACTTTGGCAGCGATTACAGCAGTGAGTCTTTCTGGATAAGTCTCTTAAGAGCTTTGCACATATAGATTGTGTAACATTTTCCCATTATTCTTTTGAAAAATTCTTCAATCTCTCATATTTGCTCTTGATCGTTGCTAGACAACAACTTTCAGGTCTCACCATAGATTTTCAAGCATATGTGAGTCAAAACTGTATGTCGGACCCTCAGGAACATTCTCTGTCTTCTTGGTAAGCAAATCCAGTGTAGATTTGGCCTTGTGTTTTAGGTTATTGTCCTGTTGAAATATAAATTAATCTCCCAGTGTCTGGTTTAATGCAGATTGAAACAGGTTTTTCTTCTAGGATTTTGCCTGTGCTTAGCTCTGTTCTGATTATTTTTTTATCCTGGAAAAATCCTCAGTCCTTAACCATTACAAGCATACCCATAACATGATGCAGCCACCACTATGCTTGAAAATAGGGAGAGTGGGACTCAGTAATGTGTTGTATTGAATTTGTTCCGAACATAACACATACAATTATATGTACAATTATATGTAAGGTCCCTCAGTAGAGCAATGAATTTCAAAAACAAATTCAACCACAAAGACCAGCAAGGTTTTCCAATGCCTCAAGAAGAATGGCACCTATATATATAAAAAAGCAGACATTGAATATCCCATTGAAAATAATGTGGCAAATCAATAAACCTTTTGTCCTTAAATAAGGACAAAAAGTTTATTGATTTGCCACATTTTTTTCAGTATTACTTAGTGCCTTGTTGCAATCAGGATGCATGTTAAGGAATATTTGTATTCTGTACAGGCTTGCTTCTTTTAACTCAATTAGGTTAGTATTGTGGAGTAACTACAATGTTGTTGATCCATCCTCACTTTTATCCTATCACAGCCATTAAACTCTGTAACTGTTTTAAAGTCATCATTGGCCTCATGGTGAAATCCTTGAGCGGTTTCCATCCTCTCCGGGAACTGAGTTAGGAAGGACACCTGTATCTTTGTAGTGACTAGGTGTATTGAAATACCAAAGTTTAATTAATAACTTCACCATGCTCAATGGGATATTCAATGTCTGCTTTTTTATATATATAGGTGCCATTCTTCTTGAGGCATTGGAAAACCTTGCTGGTCTTTGTGGTTGAATTTGTTTTTGAAATTCATTGCTCTACTGAGGGACCTTACATATAATTGTATGTATGGGGTACAGAGATGAGGCAGCCATCCTAAAATAATGTTAAACACTATTATTGCACACAGAGTGAGTACATGCAACTTATTATGTAACTTGTTAAGCACATGTTTACTCCTGAAAATATTTAGGCTTGCCTTAACAAAGGGTTTGAATACTTATTTGACCCAATACATTTAAGCTTTTCATTTATTTTTTGGGGGTAAAATTTTCACTTTGACATTATGGGGTATTGTGTGAAGGCCTGTAACAAAAACATCGCAATTTAATTAATATTCAATTTAGGCTGTACACAACACAATTGTGAATACTTTCTGAAGGCACTGTATGCCATGTTAATGTGATATCTGAATGAGAATGACTAACAAAATGAATAGCTTGCTGGACTAATTTACCAATCTAGAAAAATATTAGCTGACATGGCTAATTGAGTGACTGCCAGTGACTGACATGAAAAAGAGAAGATTCAGAAGCACATTTATAAACAGCACCTTGTGTATTGTGCTGTTCTTACTCTAAACAGGAAGTTGATCAGGGGCCTAGCAGCCAGGATCCCTATCCTTCTGTTGCTTATGGCCAGGGCCGGCCCTTGTCTGTCTGAACTCCTGAGACTAACACACCATATTACACACCTCAGCTCCTGGCTGCAGATAGACACTAATACCTTTACTATGAGATTAGGGGAATAAAGAATCAAGAAGAAATAAAATACCCTGCTGCAATATATTTTGCTCTACATGAAAGGAGGCTTTGACTTTATCTGTGATGTTGATGGAGTAGAGCTAGGAGCGTGGAGCGCAGGCTGAATGGAGCTGAGCAGCTATAGCCCCTGTTATCTACCTGTTCTACTTCAGGTTATCTACTGCTAGATAACCACCCTGACCTTACACATTTAACCAGAGAGGAGAGGAGAGCTACCACCCTCATAGAGATGTATAATAAGTCACAGCAGAGGTGGGTGGCTGTGAGAGAGAAGAGAGGGGACAGAAAGGCTTTTGTTATTGTGCCTTTAATCTTTAAGGAAGTAATGAAACTTCACAGATGAAACTTCACATTGAGCTTCTCTTTCTGAGGGGTGTTAGCAGATTAGTCTTGATAGGGAGAAGGCAGGGGGGGAGGCGGGGGGGGAGGCAGGGGGGGGGGGCAGGGGGGGAGGCAGGGGGGAGGCAGGGGGGGGGGGGGGCGGGGGGGAGGCAGGGGGGGAGGCGGGGGGGAGGCGGGGGGGGCTGAGGAGTATTTTACAGTTGGATACAGTTACGTAGCACTGACTTAAGTAAAGTGTATATACTGATCCTATATGTACTGATCCTATATATACTGATCCTATGTATACTGATCCCTATATATACTGATCCTATGTATACTGATCCTATATGTACTGATCCTATGTATACTGATCCTATGTATACTGATCCTATATATACTGATCTTATATGTACTGATACTATATATACTGATCCTATATGTACTGATCCTATATATACTGATCCTATGTATACTGATCCTATATATACTGATCTTATATGTACTGATCCTATATGTACTGATCCTATATATACTGATCCTATGTATACTGATCCTATATGTACTGATCCTATGTATACTGATCCTATGTATACTGATCCTATATATACTGATTTTATATGTACTGATACTATATATACTGATCCTATATGTACTGATCCTATATATACTGATCCTATGTATACTGATCCTATATGTACTGATCCTATATATACTGATCCTATATGTACTGATCCTATATGTACTGATCCTATATTTACTGATCCTATATATACTGATCCTATATGTACTGATCCTATATATACTGATCCTATGTATACTGATCCTATATGTACTGATCTTATATGTACTGATCCTATATATACTGATCCTATATATACTGATACTATATGTACTGATCCTATATATACTGATCCTATGTATACTGATCCTATATGTACTGATCCTATATATACTGATCCTATATATACTGATCCTATATGTACGGATCCTATATATACTGATACTATATGTACTGATCCTATATATACTGATCCTATATGTACTGATCCTATATATACTGATCCTATGTATACTGATCCTATATGTACTGATCCTATATATACTGATCCTATATGTACTGATCCTATATGTACTGATCCTATATTTTACTGATCCTATATATACTGATCCTATATGTACTGATCCTATATATACTGATCCTATGTATACTGATCCTATATATACTGATACTATATTGTACTGTACTATATATACTGATACTATATGTACTGATACTATATGTACTGATCCTATATATACTGATACTATATGTACTGATCCTATATATACTGATCCTATGTATACTGATCCTATATGTACTGATCCTATATATACTGATCCTATATATACTGATACTATATGTACTGATCCTATATGTACTGATACTATATGTACTGATACTATATGTACTGATACTATATGTACTGATACTATATGTACTGATCAGTTATTTTTCTCTAAGTTACCTGCAGAACCAAAACCAGAATGACCCTTTAGTCAAATCCTGGATGAATTCTTGGACGTGTAGGATTGTGTCCATATACGTCAGAATAATGATCCATCAGTCATTTTATAGAAGGGTACGATTACAGCCATTCCCTCAGAATGCAGTCATTGTGTTGTACTCTCTCCGTAATGAACGTTTTCATTAGTGTAGGAAAGGCATCCTTAACAGCAGGCATCTCTACACGGTGATGTGTGGATTAAAAGCAGCAAGACCACACACTATCTCTGACATTTTACTTGAATTAGTTGTTACCATGGGACACAGGAACCCACACATACAGATACACTGATTACCTCTGAGCTACACCCTGACAACACACAGGAACCCACACATACAGATACACTGATTACCTCTGAGCTACACCCTGACAACACACAGGAACCCACACATACAGATACACTGATTATCTCTGAGCTACACCCTGACAACACACAGGAACCCACACATACAGATACACTGATTATCTCTGAGCTACACCCTGACAACACACAGGAACCCACACATACAGATTACACTGATTATCTCTGAGCTACAACCTGACAACACACAGGAACCCACACATACAGATACACTGATTATCTCTGAGCTACACCCTGACAACACACAGGAACCCACACATACAGATACACTGATTATCTCTGAGCTACACCCTGACAACACACAGGAACCCACACATACAGATACACTGATTACCTCTGAGCTACACCCTGACAACACACAGGAACCCCACACATACAGATACACTGATTATCTCTGAGCTACAACCTGACAACACACAGGAACCCACACATACAGATACACTGATTATCCCTGAGCAACACCCTGACAACATACAGGAACCCACACATATAGATACACTGATTATCTCTGAGCTACACCCTGACAACACACAGGAACCCACACATACACAGAGGCAGGCAAGCACGTACAAACACACACACACACACACACACACACACACACACACACACACACACACACACACACACACACACACACACACACACACACACACACACACACTTGATGTTCTAATCATAACTCAACATGAGGAAGAAGAAGAATGGGGCAAATGACTGATGGTCAAATAAATGTGTCATGTGCTCCTGAGTGGAACAGTGGTCTAAGGCACTGCAACTCAGTGCAAGAGGTGTCACTGCAGTCCCTGGTTTGAATCCAGGCTGCATCACATCTGGCTGTGATTAGGTGTCCCATAGGGCGGGGCACAATTGGCCCAGTGTTGTCCAGGTTTGGCCGGTGTAGGATGTCATTGTAAATAAGAATTTGTTCTGAACTAGATAAATAAAGGTTAAATAAAAAATAACTGTAGCAGTTCAAAAACATGTGGCTTTATGCAGACTTCTGTCAAATGAATGTAACAGTTTAAAAACATGAGGCTTTAAGCAGACTGCTGTCATCAGTGATAACGGTCAGGGCAAATGAACACTCCAGACATGACTGACATCTGTCATCTCTTGTTTATTTTCTCATCCCTCTTCTGTTTTCTAGTGGTGAATCTGATGTGTATCATAGCAGGCTAGGCTAGGATAATAAACTGTTTCTAATGGTGAATCTGATGTGTATCGTAGCAGGCTTGGCTAGGATAAGAAACTGTTTTCTAATGGTGAATCTGATGTGTATCGTAGCAGACGGCTAAGCTAGGATAATAAACTGTTTAATAATGGTGAATCTGATGTGTATCGTAGCAGGCTAGGCTAGGATAATAAACTGTTTTCTAATGGTGAATCAGATGTGTATCATAGCAGGCTAGGCTAGGAAAATAAACTGTTTTCTAATGGTGAATCTGATGTGTATCGTAGCAGAAGGCTAGGCTAGAATAATAACCTGTTTTCTAATGGTGAATCTGATGTGTATCGTAGCAGGCTAGGCTAGGAAAATAACCTGTTTTCTAATGGTGAATCTGATGTGTATCGTAGCAGGCTAGGCTAGGAAAATAACCTGCTTTCTAATGGTGAATCTGATGTGTATCGTAGCAGGCTAGGCTAGGATAATAACCTGTTTTCTAATGGTGAATCTGATGTGTATCCTAGCAGGCTAGGCTAGGAAAATAACCTGTTTTCTAATGGTGAATCTGATGTGTATCCTAGCAGGCTAGGCTAGAATAATAACCTGTTTTCTAATGGTGAATCTGATGTGTATCCTAGCAGGCTAGGCTAGAATAATAACCTGTTTTCTAATGGTGAATCTGATGTGTATCCTAGCAGGCTAGGCTAGGAAAATAACCTGTTTTCTAATGGTGAATCTGGTGAAACAGACAGAAGGTGCCTCCCTCCCTCAAACAGACAGAAGGCAGGGAGGGAGGCACCTTCTGTCTGTTTGAGGGGAGGGGGTCACCTTCTGTCTGTTTGAGGGAGGGGGTCACCTTCTGTCTGTTTGAGGGAGGGGGTCACCTTCTGTCTGTTTGAGGGAGGGGGTCACCTTCTGTCTGTTTGAGGGAGGGAAGGCACCTTCTGTCTGTTTGAGGGAGGGAAGGCAACTTCTGTCTGTTTGAGGGAGGGAAGGCACCTTCAATCGGTCTGTGTGAGGAAGAGAGAACACCTTCAGTCACACTCTCTCTATTTACTCTCTCTATTCTATTCTCCTCTCCTCTGAAGGTAACATTAAAGGGCCTGGGATGATACAGATACATTATAGACCCTCCTCTATATATCTGCCCTGGCCAGCAGCAGCCCTGGCTAGCAGCAGCCCTGGCTAGCAGCAGCCCTGGCTAGCAGCAGCCTTGGCTAGCGCTTAGCAAATGTCAGCAAAAAATAATGTACACACAAAGGCAATCGTATTTGTTCAAGGGTCACAGCAATTCACTAGGGCACACACCACACAGCTTCTCTCTCTCTCTCTCTCTCTCTCTCTCTCTCGCTCTCTTTCCTAAAATATGTTCTGTCACCTCCATCAAGAGTGGCAGGAAGGGGTGTATGGGGAGAGAGAAATGAAGTGTGTGAGAGAGGGAGAGAGAGAGAGAGAGAGAGAGTGAGAGAGAGAGTGAGAGAGAGAGAGAGAGAGAGAGAGAGAGAGAGAGAGAGAGAGAGAGAGAGAGAGAGAGAGAGAGAGAGAGAGAGAGGAGAGAGAGCGAGAGAGGGAGAGAGAGAGAGAGGAGAGAGAGAGAGAGTGAGAGTGAGAGAGAGAGAGGGAGAGAGAGAGGGGAGGAGCGAGGAGAGAGCGAGAGAGGGAGAGAGAGGAGGGAGAGAGAGGAGAGAGAAGAGAGAGTGAGAGAGTGAAGAGAGAGAGAGATGAGAGGGGAGGAGAAGAGAGAGAGCAGAGAAGAGAGAGAGAGAGAGAGGGAGGGAAGAGAGAGGAAGGAGAGAGGAAGGAGAGAGAGAGAGAGGGAGGCGAGAGAGAGAGTGAGAGGAGAGAGAGAGAGAGAGAGAGGAGAGGAGAGGGAGGGAGAGGAGAGCCGAGAGAGTGTGAGAGAGAGAGGGAGAGAGAGAGAGATGAGCGAGAGAGGAGGAGAGGAGAGAGAGAGAGAGGAGAGGGAGAGAGATGCGAGGGAGGAGCGAGAGACGAGAGTGAGATGCCATCATGTGTAGCAGACAGCTAATAGACAGAGATACCACTAGGCCCTAATTAAATGTAGCCTTAATATTTTGTCTGTCCACCATTTAGTATATCAAAGAGAAATATTCCATTCATTCACATTACACTGAACAATATATCAAATGTTACATGTCTGCATCCATTAATATCATGTAGACAGTATTCCATGAACATATTCAATGTGTTCATCTAATATATCAGCTCAATCAACATCCTAATGGTCCTCAGCAAAGACTAACGTTATATAATTATATCAATTAACAAACATGATCTGAACAAACAACAGATCACATAGAAAGTCTTGTTTTTCAAGGTAATTATATTTATTTTATTTTATTTGTATTTTACTAGGCAACAAATTCTTATTTACAATGACGGTCTACCAAGAGGCAAAGGGACTCCTGCAGGGACGGGGGCGGAATTAAAAATAAAATGTAGGACAAAACACATTCCGCTGCACAGAATAGAATACCACAATCCAGGAAGTTTAGGGCATTGTTTGCACTTCATGACACAGAATGGCAGACCGACGTGGGTTCCATTGAAATGGTTGAAACTGGGAGCTGTCAGGACAGGTATGAGGTTATAATGAACTTCCTGCTTTTAACACATTCACCTGTCACCGCAAGGGATTTAACTGTCAAAGTTTCTAACCAACTAAATCTTGCTTTTTAGCGCGGGCCGGGGGAGTGGTTTAGTTAATTAGTATGCAACAGCTACTCTTTCTAGGGTCCTGGGGTTGGGGGAAAATGAGAGATTTTAAATTTAAATTAATATTTAAAATTAATTATCCAAATGTAATGCACTAGTAATGCAATGTTTGTGAGGATAAAACAGAAACACTAAATCCACCAAGTCACACAATCATCAAGCAAGGCAAGTCACCATTCAACACAATCATGCCGACCACTTTGAAGATGGAATTTTTTTTTTATTGTGAAACAAACAAGAAATAAGACAGAAAAACTGAAAACGTGAGCGTGCGAGTCTCTTGGGGTATGTCTCTATAAGCTTGGCACATCTAGCAACTGGGATTTTTGCCTATTCTTTAAGGCAAAACTGTTCCAGCTCCCTCAAGTTGGATGGGTTCCGCTGGTGTACAGCAATCTTTAAGTCATACCACAGATACTCAACTGGATTGAGGTCTGGGCTTTGACTAGGCCATTCCAAGACATTGAAATGCTTCCCCTTAAACCACTCGAGTGCTACTTTAGCAGTGTGCTTTTGGTCAGTGTCCTGCTGGAAGGTGAACCTCCGTCCCAATCTCTGGAAGACTGAAACAGGTTTCCTTCAAGAATTACCCAGTCCCTGCAGATGAAAAACATCCCCACAACATAATGCTGCCATTATGTGTTCTTGGGGTGATGAGAGGTGTTGGGTTTGCACCAGACATAGTGTTTTCCTTGATGGCCAAAATGCTCAATTTGAGTCTCATCTGACCAGAGTACCTTCTTCCATATGTTTCCCACATGCCTTTTGTCAAACATCAAACGTTTTTGCTTATTTTAAAGCCCAGCTCTGTGGAGTGTACGGCTTCATGTGGTCCTATGGACAGATACTCCAATCTCCGCTGTGGAGCTTTGCAGCTCCTTCAGGGTTGGATTTAATGGTGTTCCGTGAGATGTTCAAAATGTCAGATATTTTTTTAGAACCCAACCCTAATCTGTACTTCTCCACAACTTTGTCCCTGACCTGTTTGGAGAGCTCCTTGGTCTTCATGGTGTCGCTAGCTTGGTGGTGCCCCTTGCTTAGTAGTGTTGCAGACTCTGGGGCCTTTCAGAACAGGTGTATGTATACTGAGATCAGGTGACATATCATGTGACACTTAGATTGCTCACAGGTGGACTTTATTTAACTAATTATGTGACTTCTGACTTGGGAGGACGGGTGTGGCCACCGTGGCCCAGACCAAAGTGATGACAATGAATTGAGAGTATGTTTATGGAAAGGTTGCCCGTAGCCACTGGTACCCAATCCCCTAGATATGTATTTTTTGTGTTGGCCAGAAATAATCTGAATATTGATTGATATGTTATGATGAATAATGTGATTGAATGGCTATGTGCTGATGAAACTATGAGGGTGATTTAAACCTGTTGTGCTTGTCAGCAGTGATTGTACAGAGCGCTAGGCACTGAAGATGGGTGTCCATGAGAAATGTTCATTGAGTTGCTTGAGTAATTGTGATTGTGAATAAAACATATATTTCTGGCCTGATCAATACCATGCTCCAGTCCCTGATGTAAAAAACCTGTAATGTTTAGTTTAGCTCCCCTGGCATAGAAGTGGCTACAGGAATACATATTAGGCAAGGCAAGGCAAGCAAGGCAAGGCAAGGCAAGCAAGGCAAGGCAAGGCAAGGCAAGCAAGGCAAGGCAAGGCAAGGCAAGGCAAGGCAAGGCAAGGCAAGGCAAGGCAAGGCAAGGCAAGGCAAGGCAAGGCAAGGCAAGGCAAGGCAAGGCAAGGCAAGGCAAGGCAAGTTTATTTATATAGCACATCTCATACACAATGGCAATTCAAAGTGCTTTACATGGAAGAAATTAAGATAATCAAAAGAAACAAGGACAACCAAAAGAGTTTAGAATAAAGAAATTAAAACAATCAAAAGAAATAAGAACAATTAAAACAGTTTAGAATACAACAAATTAAATAAAATCCAGTGCAAACAGTGGGACGAACATTGGCACAGTGATCATTCAGTAAATGCAAAGCTAAGCAGATGTGTTTAGAGTCTGGATTTGAATGTGACTACTGTAGGAGCACGTCTGATCTCTTCTGGAAGCTGGTTCCAGCTGCGGCTGGCATAGTAGCTAAAAGCAGACTCTCCTTGCTTTGATTGAACCCTTGGTATTTCTAGCTGATGTGATCCTAATGATCTGAGTGATCTGTTGGGTTTATATTCAGTGAGCATATCTGCAATGTATTGAGGTCCTAGGCCATTAAATGATTTATATACCAGTAATAATACTTTAAAATCAATCATTAATGTAACTGGGAGCCAGTGTAAAGACCTGAGGACTGGTGTGATGTGTTCATATTGTCTGGTTCTGCTCAGAATCCTGGCAGCAGCGTTCTGTATGAGCTGCAACTGTCCATTACAATAATCCACCCTGCTGGTGATGAAAGCATGCACAAGTTTCTCTAAGTCTTGACTGGAAACAAAGCATTTAATTCTTGCAATATTTTTCAGATGATAATATGCTGATTTAGTTATTGTATTGCTTTGACATGACTACTGAAGCTAAGGTCTGACACACCGAGATTCCTGACTTGATTTTTAGTGAAGGTATGCGTTCACCTTGAGAACTTCATCTTTGTTTCCAAATGCTTTGTTTAACTGAAGAAAGTTTTGGCACATCCAACTGTTTACTTCTTCAATGCATTGGAACAGGGAGTCAATGGGGCTGTAATCGTTAGGCGATAGGGCTAAGTAGATCTGTGTGTCGTCTGCATAGCTGTGGTAAGAGATGTGGTTCTTTTTCATTATTTGGCTCATTGGGAGCATGTACAGGTTGAATAGGAGTGGCGCCAGAATTGAGCCTTGAGGAACTCCGCATGTCATGGATGTCCACTCAGACTTATGGTCACCTATACTCACATAATAACCTCTCGCTTCTAAATATGACCTGAACCATTTTAGGACTATCCCAGAAAGCCCCACCCAGTTTTCCAGCCTGTCAAGAAGTATGTTGTGATCGACAGTGTCAAATGCAGCACTGAGGTCCAGTAGTACCAGTACTGATAATTTGCCTTTATCAGAATTTAAGCGAATATCGTTTATTATCTTTATGAGCGCTGTCTCTGTGCTGTGATGCGATCGGAAACCAGATTGAAAAATGTCAAAGTATCCATTCGAGCTTAAGAATTTGTTCAGCTGATTGAAGACAAGTTTTTCAATGATCTTACCTGTGAAAGGAAGATTTGAGATCAGTCTATAGTTGCTTAATATAGTCTTATCCAGATTACTCTTTTTCAGGAGGGGTTTGACAACTGCAGTTTTCAGGGAGTTTGGAAAACTCCCAGAGAGAAGTGAGGCGTTTACCACTTCTAGGAGATCTGCTTCTAAGCTGTTTAACACACTTTTGAAGAAAGATGTGGGAAGTGCGTCAAGGGCGCAGGTTGATGTTTTAAGGTGTTGTACGGTTTCTTCCAAATTTTGGGATTTCTTTGAAATCAGACATAGTAACTACTTTCTCAGGTTGTGGTCTGATCTGTATGACCCCAGTGCAGCTCAAGGATGTGCTGATCACCTTTCTGATATTATTGATTTTCTCAGTGAAGAAAGAATCAAACTCACTGCACTTGCTGTCTGAGAGTATTTCACTGGGAATCTGGCTTGGGGGGTTTATCAGTCTCTCTACAGTAGCAAAAAGAGTGCGTGTGTTGTTTAAATTGCTGTTTATAATATTTGAGAAGAAAGTCTGTCTAGCTTTGCCTAGTTCATTATTGAAAGCATGGATGGTGTCTTTGTAGATGTTATAATGGACTACAAGTTTTCACATGCTCTCTGTTTTTCTGCATTGTCTTTTCATATTTTGCACTGTGAACTGTTAATGTGTATTACCCCAACGTTACACACACTTCCTTCATGGTGATCTGAAGAAGAAGACCCTTAATATATTTTAGACTGATGATGATACTGTAGCTGCAGACACCTCCTAGCCTTGACTTCAGATCAGCTTTATCAGAGCTACAGGCACTGAGCACAGTGAACAGTTGGCTGACTTCAACCTAAGTGTATGTAAACTTCTGACTTCAACTGTATATATATTCTTTATTCTTAATGACACAAATGTCATTCAGTTCTGTCATTGTTTGAAAATGAGAAACATGAAAACATACAATTTATTTATCCAAGGTTTCAGCCTTGATTTCCATGTTTTCAACAATGAAGTAAATACATACCCATCATCTCCTTCTGACAAGGTCTCTGTGATTTCGTGAACTGCAATTGAAATTCATAAAGCTATTCAACAAGGCCTGGGCTTGTTCATCACTCACAGTACAGCTGTACACTGGCAGGCAGACAGAGGCAGTCAGAGAGACAGAGAGAGAGGCAGACAGAGAGACAGAGAGAGAGGCAGACAGAGAAGCAGGGAGAGAGGCAAACAGAGCCTCTCCTACTCCACCATGACGGAGTGTGTCCCTTTACACTGATCAGAGAGAAGTGTGTATGAGGGTGTATCACGCAAATACGCCACATCGATCCAATTCAAGTGTAGGCCATCTACAACATTCATTAGCCTTCTCCACTACCAACCTGTACTTGCCACCCCCATGACACACACACACACACACCCTCTGTCCCTCTTCCCCCCCATTCTATCCCACTATGCCAGGGGTCAGCAGGAGCTCTGTGGAGGAGGCAGAAGCTCTGTGGAGGAGGCGGGAACTCTGTGGAGAAGGCGGGAACTCTGTGGAGAAGGTGGGAACTCTATGGAGGAGGCAGAAACTCTGTGGAGGAGGCAGGAACTCTGTGGAGGAGGCAGGAACTCTGAGTAGAGTGTTGGAGGCTATTTTGTAAATGACATCGCTGAAGTCAAGGATCGGTAGGATGGTCAGTTTTACGAGGGCATGTTTGGCAGCATGAGTGAAGGAGGCTTTGTTGCAATATAGGAAGCCGATTCTAGATTTAATTTTGGATTGGGGATGCTTAATGTGAGTCTGGAAGGAGAGTTTACAGTCTAACCAGACACCTAGGTATTTGTAGGTGTCCACGTATTCTAAATCAGACCCGTTGAGAGTAGTGATGATAGTCCGGTGGGAGGGTGCGGGCAGTGTTCGATTGAAAAGCATGCATTTAGTTTTACTGGCTCTATATTACACATCATTACAGTATATATCAGCTGCTGGTTGGCTCTACAGTACACAACATTACAGTATATCAGCTGCTGGTTGGCTCTACAGTACACAACATTACAGTGTATCAGATGCTGGTTGGCTCTACAGTACACAACATTACAGTATGTCAGCTGCTGGTTGGCTCTACAGTACACAACATTACAGTGTATCAGCTGCTGGTTGGCTCTACAGTACACAACATTACAGTATATATCAGCTGCTGGTTGGCTCTACAGTACACAACATTACAGTATATCAGCTGCTGGTTGGCTCTACAGTACACAACATTACAGTATATCAGATGCTGGTTGGCTCTACAGTACACAACATTACAGTATGTCAGCTGCTGGTTGGCTCTACAGTACACAACATTACAGTGTATCAGATGCTGGTTGGCTCTACAGTACACAACATTACAGTATGTCAGCTGCTGGTTGGCTCTACAGTACACAACATTACAGTGTATCAGATGCTGGTTGGCTCTACAGTACACAACATTACAGTATGTCAGCTGCTGGTTGGCTCTACAGTACACAACATTACAGTGTATCAGCTGCTGGTTGGCTCTACAGTACACAACATTACAGTATGTCAGCTGCTGGTTGGCTCTACAGTACACAACATTACAGTGTATCAGATGCTGGTTGGCTCTACAGTACACAACATTACAGTATATCAGCTGCTGGTTGGCTCTACAGTACACAACATTACATTACAGTATGTTCACTGACATTGAGAGACAATAATTTAAAATAGTATTTGCTTAACCCAGAAAGCGCAAACATATTTTATGAAGGTATCATGGAACTTATTTGTATTTAAGAAAGATAAAAATGAAGGCCTTGTGTTATGACAAGATATGACTCACCACCTGGATTTGGTCTTATGTAGCAACATTTGAATATGCTGTTTTTTTTTACATTGGATAAAAGTAGAGACTGCATGTTTGAGGAACAATGGGAAAGTAATTCTGCTTTGAAAGTTGATAACATTTGTAAACTCACTTTTGAGAAAATGGCATTTTAATGTTTTGGTATCTAGTGAAGAGCTCTTCTTTGTCTACACCCATTCAGCCTCGTTCACACCCTCTTAAGCTTTAGCCCCACACATCTCATTGACGCTCTGGCCGATGATTGATTTACCTCTGGATAACACCAGTAAATGTTGGCAAAAAAGCAACATGAAAACAGCTGTAGCTAGCTAGCTAACAGTACACTTTAGCTTGAAATGAAACAACTTTCTGTCAAAATTAGAAACGTGTAATATCTGAAAATGTTGCTATCTTACCCGTATACATCATGCATGATGGACGCGTCTCCCTGTCACCGATCCCATGCCACTGTTGTCCTTAGTTTGAAGATATAATCCAGACAGGTGTTTTCGTCATCTCTTTAGCTATTTCCACTGATTTCAAAACTCGATCCTCCAGAATGTGGAGAGCAACATTTATAGGTCGGCAGGTAGCCTAGTGGTTAGAGTGTTGGGCCAGTAACTGAAAGGTCACTGGTTCAGGGGTGCCGTACTACTATAGCTGAGCCTGTAGGTAGGCTGTGATAGTAAATAAGAATTTGTTCTTAACTGACTTGCCTCGTTAAATAAATAAACTACACAATACATTTTTTTTAAAGCAGCGTTCGACTTAATTAGAGACTGAGCTCAAATAGACAGAAGCCTTCTTTATAAAATATTTTAAAAAAGATTTAAATGTCTCTCCCGTGAAGTCGTGACTTGTGACATCTGCCTAGTTTCCTGAAACGGGTCACATACTGTATGTATTGTGCAGATAGCTGAGTAGTAACCATGGAATATTCCTATGCTGTAACTGGTAATTAGCATACACTGTGTATGCCATGTTCTTATTGTGCTTGTATAAAAGCCTCTTAGATATTAGTTCCCCTATATAGGGGACGTTGGGCGGTTCTGGACCGGTTCCGACTGACATTTTGGTGTACAAAGTGCTCTGTGAACATTGCAGGGTCCCACGCCTAATAGTGCCATAAAGCCCCATCTGTCAGCTAGAAGTGTCAGGTTTCAGATTCCACATTTGCGTAGGTAGTGACATGTCACATTTTCTGGCCTATCCAGACAAATAATCAGTTTGCTCCTCTCTGAGTGACACAGCCCAGCATATTAAAGGGGTCAGTCTAGTGGATCCACCAGATGTAGTTCAATCTCACTCAAATTCAGCTAGATGTAGAGCTCTCAACATGAAACACGACCACTTTCTGTTGTTCACAGACTTTGTGCTTAAAACCGATATTTGAATGGTGTTCAATGCTCGCTCATTGGATGTTAAGGAGAAACGTATCTGTTGTCAGTTATATAACATTTTGCCAATATTGCACCATTACTAAAGTATGATCATATTTATTTTACAGTTGTAAGAAAAGCTAAATCTTATAATAAGTTGTTTATCATTTGATTGTTATTAATATTATGAAGCATTTTAGTAATTTCAAGCAATATTGTGGCACTTTTGTTGAATAGGAATCAGTTTTCCTATTTTCATAATATTTGTAATGTGTACTTGAGCTTGTGTCCTCAAAAGTGACTTCAGCAATTTATAACTATGTTTACCAGAAAGGTGAGTTCCAGACCTTTCAAAAACGAATCAACATTACTAGTTATTGTTTATGGCCATCTTTTATTACATTTTTATTTAACCTTTATTTAACCAGGCAAGTCAGTTAAGAACAAATTATTCTCTACAATGACGGCCTACCAAAAGGCAAAAGACCTCCTGTGGGGACGGGGGCTGGGATTAAAAATACAAATAAATAAAATATAAATATAGGACCAAACAAGAGAGACAAAACAACACTAACAAAAGACCCAATGTAGCTCAGTCGGTAGAGCGTGGTGCTTGAAACGCCAAGGTTGTGGGTTCGATTCCCACGTGGTACCAGTATGAAAATGTATGCACTCACTACTGTAAGTTGCTCTGAATAAGATTGTCTGCTTACTGATGTAAATGCAAAGAGATACCTAAGACAACAACAACAACATGGTAGCAACACAAAACATGGTACAAATGTTATTGGACACAGACAACAGCACAAAGGGCAAGAAGGTAGAGAAGACAATACATCATGCAAAGCAGTAAGAGAGTCCATGATTGAGATAAAACTGTCCTCATAAAAAATAATTATGTTTGGTTATGTCTATTTAGGCAAAATATTGCCCCATCATTCAAGAGGAAACCATAATTAAATCTCCAGGCGTCATTGTAGCCATGCCATCTTTGTAAATACACGTGTTCTTAATTGACTTGCCTGGTTAAATATCAAACAACATTGGTTCAGTTTATTAGGTTAATGGTTATTTGGACGCATCATGATTGGGTGAAGGTGGTGCTTAAACTGCTTCTCCTGGATTGCTTTGCACGGATTTCAGCTTTGGCTGAGAGTTTCCTTTTCAATTTCCAACAATGAATTACGCAAGTCTTTACTTCTGGATTAACAGAGATGGACTTGAAAGATCAGTTTCGGATCGAAACATTGTCAATAAAGCAGTGAATTGGGAGCTTTAACAGTGTGCAGGCATTCTTGTTCTATATTAACAGAGATTCAACCATAATAGGCATTTAGTGTATTACTACCCTGGACCTGTATACGTCACTACAAACTGGGAATCTGGTATACACATAATGTGACAATAGAAGTTAGCTATTTCATTTGCAAACACATTAAGCCATATCACGGTGTAGTTGTATTTATAGCATTCCTGTTTGTCAGAAGAATGAAAGGCCTTCTCTTCTCTCTCTGCCAAGTCTAATGAAGGACTACCTCACCCACACACACGCACCCACGCAGGCTCCCGCCAGTTCATCTGAATTTGGGGATGTAAATAAAGGGTCTCATTGCCAAACCTGAATCTTTCATCAAACTGTATTGCTCCCCTCTAAGGAGGTATCCAGGGAGCCAAACTGTATTGCTCCCCTCTAAGGAGGCATCCAGGGAGCCAAACTGTATTGCTCCCCTCTAAGGAGGTATCCAGGGAGCCAAACTGTATTGCTCCCCTCTAAGGAGGCATCCAGGGAGCCAAACTGTATTGCTCCCCTCTAAGGAGGTATCCAGGGAGCCAAACTGTATTGCTCCCCTCTAAGGAGGCATCCAGGGAGCCAAACTGTATTGCTCCCCTCTAAGGAGGTATCCAGGGAGCCAAACTGTATTGCTCCCCTCTAAGGAGGTATCCAGGGAGCCAAACTGTATTGCTACCCTCTAAGGAGGTATCCAGGGAGCCAAACTGGTGACGGCCCAAAAAAGTGATACTTTTTTTTGTTGCACCGAAACATGCAAAGAGTCCCTGCTAGGGGGAATGCAGGTTTTAACTAATTAAAACAACAAAGAATATGATCTACATGATCCATCTCTGTGTGTAAAATAAAGTGGTTCATGTGAAGTCTTGAGAAAAAACAATCCACTAATATTGCTGTCAGCCATGACAGCCTTTATAATAGAACGCTTGTGACCAAACATCTAAATACTACACTTGGGGAAAAAAGTAGAAATAGAATGAAACAAACAGACATTCTATTGTTGTTCTATTATATTGGCCTCTATAGTAGACATCAATCAAGAGCACAAAAGGCTACATGTGTGTAAAAATAACGTTCACTGAGTAAAACATTTAATAATCCCCCCCTCACTCACACACAAGTGTTACTGTCAAGTTCAACACAACAAAAGCAATATCTTTGGGCTACACTGCACATTATTACATTGTACACTTTCTGCCTGTGGACATCTGTTCTACAATGTACCAGCAGAGCGTGATACCCTTTATTGGCATAATTTATCTCTTTCAGGCAGAGAGTACATCTGGCATACCTCTTTTTATCCACTGTATTGAAAATGTAAGAAAAAGGCAAAGTTTGTGGTGTTCCTTTCACCTCTATAGAGGCATCCATCTTAAGCCAGGCCCAGCTCCAGATACACTTCATCTCTGAATCCACTTGATTAACAAGCAATTCCTCATTTTCACCTAATTCTCTCATTCTAAAAATTAACCACATTCTGTAGAGGGAAAACATTAGTTCACAGATAATAGTTAGCTCATTAGCTAGTTAACTAGTTAACATTTCACACAAATTATTAGGGTCCAGTAAGCAACTAACGCGTTATAACTTGAGGAACGGCAAGGAGTCGTATATCGTTACCAGTTTAATACTGTAGTGAATTGGTTAGGTTACTAAAGTTAGCTCATCTGATGTTGTCTGACTTTATCAGCCAGCTAATTTTCACACCATAATAAAAATTATTTGATCCATTAAGTTGGCTAATGTTGCTCAAATATATCTCTGGCTAGCTAACGTAACAGAGAATTTGATCCAGCTAGCAAGATACTTAGCAATGCTAATAATACTTGTTGCATCACACTTTCTCCCTCACCTCAAACTTTCTAAATGGCAGTTGTTTTTCTGTTACAGCTCGTTACAGATCACCTTCTCACCCCCATCTCCGTGGTCAGGCTTCTCACCTACGTCTTCATCGTTCAAGGGACGCGCTGCTGTAACAGGCAAACCTTTCTACTCTCTGCTGTCCACAGCGCGTGCTCTTTCCAGAGAGAAAGATGCATGCTGTAACTAGCTAATTAGTTGTTCATTCGAGTCCTGTATTCTGTTGTTATGTGAACAATTGACTAAGCCTTGGATACAGCCAGTATTGCTCCAAACGAGCATCACTCGTTCGCTTACAGAAAGAGAGAGAGACAAGGGGGAAAGAGAGAGAGAGACAAGGGGGATAGAGAGAGAGAGACAAGGGGGATAGAGAGAGAGAGACAAGGGGGGTAGAGAGAGAGAGAGAGAGACAAGGGGGAAAGAGAGAGAGAGATAAGGGGGAGAGAGAGAGAGAGACAAGGGGGAGAGAGAGAGACAAGGGAGAGAGAGAGAGAGAGAGACAAGGGGGAAAGGGAGAGAGAGAGACAAGGGGGATAGAGAGAGAGACAAGGGAGAGAGAGAGAGAGAGAGAGAGAGAGAGAGAGAGAGAGAGAGAGAGAGAGAGAGAGAGAGAGAGAGAGAGAGAGAGAGAGAGAGAGAGAGAGAGAGAGAGAGAAATTGTTATCCCAACTATTGGATCAGCCAATTGGTACATTCTAGTTCTGTTGTAATTCCTCCTAATAACAGACTATTCTTTTTAAAGGGAAATCAATTAATGTCTATGTGGATTACGTTTGTGACTCCCTGAGGATGTATTTATCTCTGAGCTGTTTCAATTTCTCCAGGAATTGTGTTCATTTACATGCAGTTCTAATCCTATTCTGTCTGTTGTTAATGAAGCTAAGTAGATTAACTGAGATGTTCTCCTCCCTAAGCAGTGCTTTGTATTTCTTTGTCATCTTACCATGGTGAGCAACCCATGGTGTAACTCACGCTGCATAGATCAGCGTTAACATGGACTGCAAATTAAATCAAAATGCATGGATCATATAAGAAATAGAAACATCAACCTCAGAGTATATTGGTTAACATGGAAAACAGACTATATTCAGATCTAATCAAATCAAATCACATTTTATTGATCATATGTATCAGATGTTATTGTGGGTTTAGTGAAATGCTTGTGTTTCTATCTCCAACAGTGCAGTAGTATCTAACAATTCACAAAAATACACACAATAATGATATGAAGTGTCTTTACAATGGAAAATCTATGGTTGAACGTGTTAAATTGTCTAACAATTACAAATATATGGTTAAAGGTGTTAATTGTCTAACATGATTGCAGCTAAAAATACATATCTTCTAATGAAGACACAAAAATACATCTTCCTCCAATCACACGCAATTATTACAGGCCCCCATTTACAACGTGCAGTTTAAATAAATCATATATTTATCGAACACATTGCTGTATTCAAGCTCACTTCCAACAACCCTGAGCTAAAACAACAGCCAAACCATGTTACACATCTCTAAGGGTTTAAATGTCTTCACAGGACACCCATAAGAACAAATTAAACATTGACTATGTGTTAGTAGTGTGTGTGTGTTTGGAAAATAACCACTGGGGACTAGTTTAGCCTGTGGTGGAGGACGTTTCTTGGTGAGTACAAAGCTGATTGGTGGAAATTACCTAATTTGTTTGTCCAATAATAAATAATTACATTTTATCCCATCCTCTTCCACCTCCTACTAGCCCTCCCCCTTGTCCTCCCCCTCATCGTAGGCCTCCTCATCCTCCTTCCTCCTCCTTCCTCCTCCTCCTCCCCCTCCTCCTCCTCCTTCCTCCTTCTCCTCCTTCTCCTCCTCCTTCCTCCTTCTCCTCCTTCTCCTCCTCCCTCCTTCTCCTCCTCCGCCTCCTCCCTCCTTCTCCTCCTCCTCCTTTCCACCCTCCTCCTCCCCCCTCCTTCTCCTCCCTACTCCTCCCTCCTTCTCCTCCTCCTCCTCCCCATGCTTCGTTGCCACATCTGTGACTGTGACTGTTGCCTGTGGGTGAAGTCATACCTCATGCTTCCCAAAGTGCTCCTCACTCGTTCAGAGTTGTGTGTTTGATGTCATCAAAGTTATTATTCAGCTTCACTCAGAGAGAGAGAGGGAAGGATGAGAAAGAAAGTAAGTATTTATAGTTTGTTTGATCACTGTAGCTCCAGATCAACTACTGTTATTGATACCACAGGACGTCATCATCCCCCTCTCGGGGTCTGGGCGAGCCGTTGTCATGGCGACACCCCTATCAAATCGCCAAGACCCCTCCTGAGCGGAGAGGAGCCTGGGGTTAGGGGATGGACTGAGCTGGAGAGAGAGAGAGAGAGAGATAGAGAGAGAGAGAGAGAGAGAGAGAGAGAGAGAGAGAGAGAGAGAGAGAGAGAGAGAGAGAGAGAGAGAGAGAGAGAGAGAGAGAGAGAGAGAGAGAGAGAGAGAAATTGTTATCCCAACTCGCAGCAGTAATGGCAGCAGTAAATTATCCTGTTAAGGCTCTATTCAATCAGTATCCCGGAAGTTCAGCATTACAGTGTGATTGAAATTTAAAGGCAATGTTCCAATGCTTGCGGAGCCTGTAGCGATACAGATTGAATTGAGTTACATGATAACATCAACAAGTTCTTAAAAACCTCATTACCGCAATGGTATTGATTATTAACAGTCATGCACAGTTACTCGAAGCTCTGAATTAACATTTGATTTCTCTCATTACCGTAACAACTTCTGTAAACTACAACCTAATATTTTTAATATTTCATTGAAACCTGACATATTTTCACAATTATGTGGGAAAGAACATAACGTATATATTCTGCAAATACTATTTTTCTATTCATTAAATTAACATTAAATTAACACCTGTTGCGGTAAATAGGTTTCGGAAATGATGTTGATGATTTCGGTAATGATAATAAGCATACTAAGACTGAGGTTAAAAACATGATAACATTTTATGTAGAAAAGAAATGAGATAATATTGGCACAATCATGGATTCAAGTTCAATCAATTTCATTTTGAAAAAGTACATAACATACATAAAACAACCGTTTTACCACGGCACTGAAAAGTTACCGACCACCTAGGGCAAATATCACATTCTGATTGGTCAATACTTGTCACGTGGGGGTACATTCATTCTGAACAACCATGCTAACAGATGTGTAGAATTTGAGCACAGCTAAAATATCAAACAAGTATTAATGCATATACTATACTGTGCACACCATACACTTCTAATTCATGGAAGTAGTCCAGTTCATCTGGGAACAGGTACTATTTTCCCCCGATGCTGATTGGTTGTGTCTCATATACATTTGTTTCTAAACTTCAAAACGATTGTGAATTAATTACTTTGGCAAGGTAGCTGTGGTATAATCAGGAGAATGCACTAGTGCAAAATCAGTTAACCGCCCTCCAGGGGGTTAAATGGCCCTCCGCTTCACGGTAATGATGGTAATGACTTGGAGGTAGGGCGCACGTGGCCGTTGTATGGCGGTAACCATCAGTCTAGTCCTATCTCCACCCCAACACCCCCTTCTACCCTCTCTATCCCCCTTCCCATTCCAGTGTTATATACGTTTCTCTCTTTTTAGTAACATCCATTATACATTCATAGCATGAACAGTAATTGACTACATTTCAATACTCAATTTACTTCAGTTTTAAACCATCTCTTGTTTACAGATTACAGGATATTTCCTCCAGGAACCCAGGTAAGTATAAAGGATGTTTTTAACTGACATTCAGTTTAACACTCATCTGATGAATTCTCATCGTCCCAGGTACGGCCTTCAGGCACGGCGGTACTAATGAAGAGTCTCACAGATGAATTGAGATTCAGCTGCTCAAAGTGAGTGTCGGCATCTGGTATGCTGGAACCATAGGACACAATTCTATCAGCCAGGTTTTTCAGGGCGCCGCCCACTCCATCAGGAGCACCCTTTCCATTGGACGCCTCCGTGAAATTCCATGTTACATGCTTAAATCCTCACACGAACGGCACTGTTGAGGCTAGGCAAATGTTGGTTCTATTTCGATATTGAGATGTGGACCCATCTGAGATTAAGAGGATGTTCCTGGCATTTGGATGCTCCTCTCGTGTGCTCCTCAGTACTGGGTCAAGGTGGCTGTGGCGTCGTGCTGAAGACAGGCTGACAGAGATGCAAATAACTCCACCCTGCCCCCACGAGATAGATAACTCCAGTAGGGAGGGTTACCTGCTGATTGCCACCTCCAAAGTGAGTTTATTTTATTTCCCTGTATTTACAAGTGTAGTTCTCACTGTGAACCACTACATCATTCTGGGTCAGGATCTCTCTCAATCTCCTCAGTCTTTCAAACTGGTGCTTGATGTTATAATATGTGTCTGGAGAAGTTTGAGAGGTGGTCCTGTGTGAGGTCCACCAGCTTTTCAATGGAGGTATGCCTCTTCTCAAGAAACACATTCCTCACTTCTTTCTATTCAGTGGACCCAGCATTGCATTTCTTTGCTATTGATACAGATTTAGTGACCCACTCCTCCCATACAATGATTTTTCCTTTTGAGGATCCAGTGTTGTGTGAAATGTCTTATGCTTGCAATTGCTGCATGTCATGTACATCGTCACTACACACACTGGCCTACACACACATCCCTTGGGGATAATGTTTCTATGACCCCAAGCTGGTGAAGCTTCTTTATCCCCTCCCTGGATGTTGTGTTAAATGCTCTACAACAAAGCTTTCTTAGTGTCCAACAAGCTTTCTCTACCCTTAACATTGTTCTGAACACCTCCAAAACAAAGGTCATGTGGTTTGGTAAGAAGAATGCCCCTCTCCCAACAGGTGTGATTACTACTGAGGGTTTAGAGCTGGAGGTAGACACCTCATACAAGTTGGAAGTATGGCTAGACGGTACACTGTCCTTCTCTCAGCACGTATCAAAGCTGCAGGCTAAAGTTAAATCTAGACTTGGTTTCCTCTATCGTAATCGCTCCTCTTTCACTCCAGCTGCCAAACTAACCCTGATTCAGATGACCATCCTACCCATGCTAGATTACAGAGACATCATTTATAGATCGGCAGGTAAGCGTGTTCTCAAACAGCTAGATGTTCTTTACCATTCGGCCATCAGATTTGCCACCAATGCTTCTTATAGGACACATCACTGCACTCTATACTCCTCTGTAAACTGGTCATCTCTGTATACCCGTCGCAAGACCCACTGGTTGATGCTTATTTATAAAACCCTCTTAGGCCTCACTCCCCCCTATCTGAGATATCTACTGCAGCCCTCATACTCCACATACAACACCCGTTCTGCCAGTCACATTCTGTTAAAGGTCCCCAAAGCACACACATCCCTGAGTCGCTCGTCTGTTCAGTTCACTGCAGCTAGCGACTGGAACGAGCTGCAACAAACACTCAAACTGGACAGTTTTATCTCCATCTCTTTATTCAAAGACTCAATCATGGACACTCTTAGTGACAGTTGTGGCTGCTTTGAGTGATGTATTGTCATCTCTACCTTCTTGCCCTTTGTGCTGTTGTCTGTACCCAATAATGTTTGTACCATGTTTTGTGCTGCTACCATGTTGTATTGCTACCATGTTGTTGTCATGTTGTGTTGCTACCATGTTGTTGTCATGTTGTGTTGCTACCATGTTGTGTTGCTACCATGTTGTTGTCATGTTGTGTTGCTACCACGCTGTGTTGTCATGTGTTGCTGCCTTGCTATGTTGTTGTCTTAGGTCTCTCTTTATGTAGTGTTGTTTTGTCTCTCTTGTCTTGATGTGTGTTTGATCCTATATTTATATTTTATTTATTTGTATTTATTTATCTTTTTAATCCCAGCTGGACGCGATGCGGTAATGAGAATTTCAGCAGAAAAATAATTATAAATAATTGAATCCTCTGTTGAAATGACTCTCTGTGTAGAGAACACTATTATATTTATTATGATATTTTGTTATATTACTAAATGAAATTATAATGGTTTCATGAGAATGACTTTGTACACAGGGCAGCAGTCTCTAAGGGGCAGGGTAGAGTATCAGGTGGTATTTGTATATTTTATGGATCCCCCTTAGCTGCTGCCAAGGTCCAAACACATTCACAACAGATTTTACAACATATTATAATGTATTTGTATCCATGTTTGTGTTGCTTCACATTCCCGCTGTTCCATAAGGTGTATTTTTATCTGTTTTTTAAATAACATTTTACTGCAGGAGCTTCTCTTTTATTTTATTTTATTGCAGGAGAACCCCGCAGGCTGAATGGTCGGAGAACCCCGCTGGCTGAATGGACGGAGAACCCCGCTGGCTGAATGGACGGAGAACCCCGCTGGCTGAATGGACGGAGAACCCCGCTGGCTGAATGGTCGGAGAACCCCGCTGGCTGAATGGTCGGAGAACCCCGCTGGCTGAATGGACGGAGAACCACGCAGGCTGAATGGTCGGAGAACCCCGCAGGCTGAATGGTCGGAGAACCCCGCAGGCTGAATGGTCGGAGAACCCCGCTGGCTGAATGGTCGGAGAACCCCGCTGGCTGAATGGTCGGAGAACCCCGCTGGCTGAATGGACGGAGAACCCCGCTGGCTGAATGGACGGAGAACCCCGCAGGCTGAATGGACGGAGAACCCCACTGGCTGAATGGACGGAGAACCCCGCTGGCTGAATGGACGGAGAACCCCGCTGGCTGAATGGACGGAGAACCCCGCTGGCTGAATGGACGGAGAACCCCGCTGGCTGAATGGTCGGAGAACCCCGCTGGCTGAATGGTCGGAGAACCCCGCTGGCTGAATGGTCGGAGAACCCCGCTGGCTGAATGGACGGGGACAATACAGTGCCTTCAGAAAGTATTCAGACCCCTTGACTTTTTATGTTACAGCCTTATTCTAAATTGGACTAAATAAAAAATTCTTATCAATCTGCACACAATGCCCCATAATGAGAAAAATAAATACCTTATTTACATAAGTATTCAGACCCTTTACTATGAGACTCGAAGTTGAGCTCAGGTGCATCCTGTTTCCATTGATCATCCTTGAGATGTTTCTACAACTTGATTGGAGTCCACCTGTGTTAAATTCAATTGATTGGACATGATTTGGAAATGCTCACACATGACTATATAAGGTCCCACAGCAGACAAGGCATGTCAGAGCAAAAACCAAGTCATGAGGTCGGATAAATTGTCCAGAAAGCTCAGAGACAGGATTGTGTCAAGGCACAGATCTGGGGAAGGGTACAAAAACATTTCTGCAGAATTGAAGAACACAGTGGCATCCATCATTCTTAAATGGAAGAAGTTTGGAACCACTAAGACTCTTCCTAGAGCTGGCCACCCAGCCAAACTGAGCAATCGGGAGAGAAGGGCCTTGGTCAGAGAGTTGATGGTCACTCTGACAGAGCTCTAGAGTTCCTCTGTGGAGATGGGAGAACCTTCCAGAAGGACAACCATCTCTGCAGCACTCCACCAATCAATGGTTATACGGAAGCCCTTCAGTCTTCTGTGGCTGCACCAAGAAACAGAGTATGTTACAGTCCCTGAAGCCTCTCTGTTAGTAGATCATCACCCTGAGAAACAGAGTATGTTACAGTCCCTGAAGCCTCTCTGTTAGTAGATCCTCACCCTGAGAAACAGAGTATGTTACAGTCCCTGAAGCCTCTCTGTTAGTAGATCCTCACCCTGAGAAACAGAGTATGTTACAGTCCCTGAAGCCTCTCTGTTAGTAGATCCTCACCCTGAGCTTGTCTACTATATTGTCCAGAGACGGAACGTTAGCGAGTAATATACTTGGCAGTGTTTGATAGTATGCACGCCACCAGGCTAGGGCCCCACTTTTTCTTCTGTGGCTGCACCAAAACATCATGAATAGAACTCCATTGAGAAGTTCAAACAAAGGATCCACGTCAGGAAGTCACATTTCTGCTTGAATCTCCGGTGAGTGACCGCCGATCTAATCTCCGGTGAGTGACCGCCGATCTAATCTCCGGTGAGTGACCGCCGATCTAATCTCCCGTGAGTGACCGCCGATCTAATCTCCGGTGAGTGACCGCCGATCTAATCTCCGGTGCGTGACCGCCGATCTAATCTCCGGTGAGTGACCGCCGATCTAATCTCCGGTGAGTGACCGCCGATCTAATCTCCGGTGAGTGACCGCCGATCTAATCTCCGGTGAGTGACCGCCGATCTAATCTCCGGTGAGTGACCGCCGATCTAATCTCCGGTGAGTGACCACCGATCTAATCTCCGGTGAGTGACCGCCGATCTAATCTCCTTGGAGGATATCCAATTCAAATATCTATTGGCTTGAAACTCAGTTTGTTATTAAAACCTTTGCTGCATTTCAACATCTATATTATCTTAGAGCTCCGTAAAATCTGTAAAACTAATACACATAGACTGGGATTGTATTCCTATAGATAATGTCCCTAAAGGCAGGAAGGGTTTTTATCCATATAGATAATGACCCTAAAGTGTTTCTACTGTCATTGATTAGAATGTGAGCCTCGTGGTAATATTCACAAGCGCTAACTCAATTATGTTTTCCGCAAAAAACAAAATACTTGAATTTTACACCTAATAATAAGGAAAACTCAACAATTCTTATTGACATCTAATTTACATGAGGGGCTATTTAAGAGTGGCTGGCCCAGTGCACCTTGGCAGCAGCTAATGGGGATCCTAATGAAGACTAAATAGCTAGCCTAGTATAGCCTAGTATATCCTACACAGTTCTTTGGCGTCTGCTACTGTGGTGGGTTAACTCTTCTGCATCTCCATTGGACTCCATGTCTCATGCCTAAGTCCAAGCTTACTCTTTTCAGGTCCTCCCTCATCACAGCTTCCAGCTAAATGTGATTTGCCCATTCCCAATCCCCTCTTTCTCCCCATCTCCTCACCTCCCTCCCTCCATGGTTCATCTCCTCACCTCCCTCCATGGTTCATCTCCTCACCTCCCTCCCTCCATGGTTCATCTCCTCACCTCCCTCCCTCCATGGTTCATCTCCTCACCTCCCTCCCTTCCTGGTTCATCTCCTCACCTCCCTCCCTCCATGGTTCATCTCCTCACCTCACCTCCCTCCCTCCATGGTTCATCTCCTCACCTCCCTCTCTCCTTGGTTCATCTCTTCACCTCCCTCCCTTCCTGGTTCATCTCCTCACCTCCCTCCATGGTTCATCTCCTCACCTCCCTCTCTCCTTGGTTCATCTCTTCTGATGGCTCTGCCTGCTTTGGCATACCACTGGCCTCCCTCCCTCTCCCTCCCCCAGGCAGGCCAGGCCATGCAGCACTCCCTCCCTCTCCCTCCCCCAGCAGACACATGAAGACGCAGCCAACACTCACAGATGGGCCTTGGTTCCTTGGTTCAGACCAGGCCTTCTGTGTGAAGTGGGGAGAGCGCAGGAGCACGTCCTCTGTAATGGTACATAACTAGTAGGGTATCTCTCAAACAGTAGAGGAAGTGTCGTCTTGTGTTGTATGGAGACAACGGGTGTTTTTGATGACTCACACCCACGCAACCATGCACACACACACCTCTTATGTGATCATGAATAATTTAGAAAGCAATCTTAATAGATTTAAGTTATGAGCAGTTTTAGCCCTGTAGTCAAATCATATCATTAATCAGTCGAACAACAAAGGACATGGTCAGCGTTGTCAGTTTACTGTAAACAGCTCTGTCTTACCACTGTGAATAGGAGGATGTGTAAAATCACTGGATAGCGTAGCGGACTAGCTGTGGAGAAGATATTGATCCAAGCATAAAGTATGGATGAATGCCTCGTCATCTTCTGAGCATTATTGATCCCGTTGGCCCAGATACATTTGACTTCACAGGGAAAATCCTATAGCAGCATACTAATAGCATTAACTGTGTATATGGGAGGGATTAAACCCTGCTGCTGGTCCATTTACAGGGATGGAAATGGTCACTGCTCTGAATCAATTATGCATGTTGTTAACCTCATTGTTGCTACAGTCAGCAATACAACAACTGTAACGGACAAAACCACTCACACCATGGCAATAAATGTGGACATTCTCTTTCTATGGCAATGACAAAGAGAACTCTCTGCATCTCTATAGTCCAGGCCAGGGTCTCTCTATAGTCCAGGCCAGGGTCTCTCTATAGTCCAGGCCAGGGTCTCTCTATAGTCCAGGCCAGGGTCTCTCTATAGTCCAGACCAGGGTCTCTCTATAGTCCGAGCCAGGGTCTCTCTATAGTCCAGGCCAGGGTCTCTCTATAGTCCAGGCCAGGGTCTCTTTATAGTCCAAGCCAAGGTCTCTCTTATGTCCAGGCCAGGGCATCTCTATAGTCCAGGCCAGGGTCTCTCTATAGTCCAGGCCAGGGTCTCTCTATAGTCCAGGCCAGGGCATCTCTATAGTCCAGGCCAGGGCATCTCTATAGTCCAGGCCAGGGTCTCTCTATAGTCCAGGCCAGGGCATCTCTATAGTCCAGGCCAGGGTCTCTCTATAGTCCAGGCCAGGGTCTCTCTATAGTCCAGGCCAGGGTCTCTCTATAGTCCAGGCCAGGGTCTCTCTATAGTCCAGGCCAGGGTCTCTCTATAGTCCAGGCCAGGGTCTCTCTTATGTCCAGGCCAGGGTCTCTCTATAGTCCAGGCCAGGGTCTCTCTATAGTCCAGGCCAGGGTCTCTCTTATGTCCAGGCCAGGGTCTCTCTATAGTCCAGGCCAGGGTCTCTCTATAGTCCAGGCCAGGGTCTCTCTTATGTCCAGGCCAGGGTCTCTCTATAGTCCAGGCCAGGGTCTCTCTATAGTCCAGGCCAGGGTCTCTCTATAGTCCAGGCCAGGGTCTCTCTTATGTCCAGGCCAGGGTCTCTCTATAGTCCAGGCCAGGGTCTCTCTATAGTCCAGGCCAGGGTCTCTCTATAGTCCAGGCCAAGGTATCTGGGTTGTGTTCATTAGGGAAGAAAACAGTTGAAACGGGGAGGTAGGCCTACTAACCAATAAGAACATAGATTTTTTTTTTACTTTGCAAAACATTTTGCTATGGCTTACCTTATTGAACACAACCCTATTTTATCCTCACTAAACCTTGATTAAAACACAATAGGATTAATGCTGCCTGGTATCCTTATTATGCTCCATTTAACCCTTTTGTAACCACAGTAGATTAGCCAGTGTCAAAAATGGTTAGTGTTTCCTGTAGCCTGGCTTGGCTCCATGGCTTGGTGCGGCAGGTAGCCGAGTGGTTAGAGTGTTGGGACCGTAACCGAAAGGTTGCTGGATCGAATCCCCGAGATGACAAGGTACAAAATCCCACTGTTCCTAGGCTTGTAAATAACAACTTGTTCTTAACTGACTTGCCTAGAAAAATAAAGGTTAAATTTAAAAAAAATGTATATATGCTTCTCTTGTATGTTTTCCATTTGAGGAGGCAATGTCAATACAGGGCTGTTAGTGGGGCTCTCTGCAGGAGATACAGGGCTGTTAGTGGGGCTCTCTGCAGGAGATACAGGGCTGTTAGTGGGGCTCTCTGCAGGAGATACAGGGCTGTTAGTGGGGCTCTCTGCAGGAGATACAGGGCTGTTAGTGGGGCTCTCTGCAGGAGATACAGGGCTGTTAGTGGGGCTCTCTGCAGGAGATACAGGGCTGTTAGTGGGGCTCTCTGCAGGAGATACAGGGCTGTTAGTGGGGCTCTCTGCAGGAGATACAGGGCTGTTAGTGGGGCTCTCTGCAGGAGATACAGGGCTGTTAGTGGGGCTCTCTGCAGGAGATACAGGGCTGTTAGTGGGGCTCTCTGCAGGAGATACAGGGCTGTTAGTGGGGCTCTCTGCAGGAGATACAGGGCTGTTAGTGGGGCTCTCTGCAGGAGATACAGGGCTGTTAGTGGGGCTCTCTGCAGGAGATACAGGGCTGTTAGTGGGGCTCTCTGCAGGAGATACAGGGCTGTTAGTGGGGCTCTCTGCAGGAGATACAGGGCTGTTAGTGGGGCTATATACAGGGCTGTTAGTGGGGCTCAAAGGCTAAACCAGGTCTGGAGTATGCAGGCCAGGGAGAGTATATTTAATATTTGTGGTAATAATATAAGCTTTTTGTTCATCCTGATGTTTTTTTCTGTCAGTCTGTGTAATACATCATGTTGGAGACCCAAGCATTGAGAGCATGCAAATGCTTCTGCTGATATGACAGTCAGAAACTAGCATCTTGTGTTTTATATGACAGTCAGACAGTGGTGAAACTAGAATCTTGTGTTTATATGACAGTCAGACAGTGGTGAAACTAGAATCTTGTGTTTATATGACAGTCAGTCATTGTTGAAACTAGTATCTTGTGTTTTCATGCTGAATCATCATCTGGATTTTGCAATGTTTCACATTGACCTTTTAACTAGAAATACCCAAAGTTTCTCAAACTTTTAAAGTGTAATCATATTCTCTCTAATGCATGTTTGGTAGTACAGTTACGATGTTTCATGCTAATCAGATTCTTGCTAACTGTTTAGAAAAATGCTTGTAAATTCAATCTATGGCAGTTACTTTGCCACCTTTTGTCCAGCTTCTCCTTTGGATGTTAATTATGTTTGTTTGTTCTAAGTCTTTTGGAACCACCTTAAACCAACTGCCACACATTCTAATTAATGGCCAAATGTAATGTTTCTAGATCAAAGAAGCCCCTGCAGTTCTTTACAACATTATAGTTGTAAAGGGTGGATATAATATAAACATAACAATTTGAATAAGATAGACAGATAAATTATATCAGATAAGCATATACTACATGGCCAAAAGTATGTGGACATCTCTTCAAATTGGTTGATTTGACTATTTCAGCCACACCCATTGCTGGCAGGTGTATAAAATAGAGCACACAGCCATGCAATCTCCAGAGACAAACATTGGCAGTAGAATGGCACCGTCATAGGATGCCACCTTTCCAACAAGTCAGTTCATAAAATTTCTGCCCTGCTAGAGCTGCCGTGGTCAACTGTAAGTGCTGTTATTGTTTAGTGGAAACGTCTAGGAGCAACAACGGCTCAGCCACAAAGTGGTAGGCCACACAAGCTCACAGAACGAGACCGGCGAGTTTTGATGCGGTAGAGTGTAAAAATCGTCTGTCCTCGGTTGCAACACTCACTATCGAATTCAAAACTGCCTCTGGATGCAACGTCAGCACAAGAACTGTTCGTCGGGAGCTTCATGAATTGGGTTTCCATGGCCGAGCAGCAGCACACATTTCTAAGATCATCATGCACAATGCCAAGCTTCGGCTGGAGTGGTGTAAAACTCTCCGCCATTGGACTTTGCAGTGGAAGCGTGTTCTATTGAGTGATGATTTACACTTTACCATTTGCCAGTCCAACAGACGAATCTGGGTTCGGTGGATGCTAGGTAGATTTAAAACAGCATATTTCTGCGGTTCTGGTGAGAACTGGCAAAATCTTTCACAAATTCATCCATAATGAGGGAGCATCCCCTCCTTGACTCAACACTGAGAATTCCCAGGTGACTTAACCTGTCATCAACCATTGTTGTCCTAAGGGGGGTTTTAATTTGTTTTAAAGCTGAGAAGCTTCTCTCCCAAGAAGCACTGCTGACTGGTGTAACAACAGAAATCTTACAAAGTCGAAATAGCTCATGGAAGACCTCTTCATAAGGTTCTAGAAACATAACACAGTCAAGGAGAGCAGACGGTCTGTCCCTTCTCTCTCCTATCAAGAAGCCGCTTGGTTTGATGAACCTCATGTTTAAGGTCCTCTAAATCTGACTCAAAGGTCTGAGCAAAGGCAAACAGAGGCTCCTCATTCAAGAATGTTGTATTCTTTGGGTTGAGAGACTGGACACCTTGCATTATCTTGCAATTCTTCTTTGAAAAAATGCCTCTGCAGCCCAGCTGTGAGACTGTCAAGCACCTGATAAAAGATAGCTCTTTGGAAGCTCTCCATCACTTTGGTCACTATTTTTCTGTCCTACAGTGCTCATCATCAATGAGTCGTGAAATCTTAAGCTTGTTTTAGGATGTCTTTTACACACTGTTTGTACACTTATTATGCAGTGCTCTGCAATCTCTTCAACCTCTTTCCATAGTTCTCCAAAGTAACCCTCACTTCTGTTGTCCTGTAATGTGTCTGTAAGGGCACCTACTAGATCCACAGCCCTTGCTAGGTCAAGAGAGGTTGATTGGAGCATGTCAGAAAGACATTTGCATCACCAAGCACTTTACAAAAGGTAACCAAAAGCCCGATGAAATGTAAATCTATCTGAGAAAGAAGGTCCCTTGCCTCCACTGATCTATCACCACTATTTTCAAGTGTGATATCCTGTAGCACTCTCAGAACTGCTGGAAGCCTGTCCCTCAGATTATGGCATGCCATGTATCTGCTTGCCCACCTTATATCCGTTAATCTCTGTAGTTCCCTGGGCTGCTGAACAGCAAGCCTCTTGAGATGAACGTACGAGCCAGATACAAAGTTAGAAAGCTTCTGCAGGAGAGCAAAAAATGTAACTGCCTCAGGCACTGATTTTACAGCATCGACAAGAACCAAATTCCAACAATGTGCATTACAGTGCACATAAAAAGCTAATCTTGCACTGTTTTTAATCCTGCAGACACACCAGAATGCTTTCCGCTCATGACGGATGCACCGTCACAGCCTTGCTCCATAATATTATTTCTGTAGTCCAGACCATGTTTTTCAAGGCAATCAATTATCATTTTAGTGAGACCTGCTGCATCTAAGCGTCCAGCTGACTGAAAGTGTAAAAATCTTTAGTGGACGGCCTCGTTGTAACAGAACCTCACAACTAAACACATTTCTTAGTTTGTCTTTAAATCTTTGGTTTCATTTGCAATTCCACTGAAAACGTCACTTTCTTTTACTTGTCTTGTTGTTTCACTTTGAGTCACAGAGAGTAACGACACAGCAAAGCACAGCACAGTGTTGTAACCAACCTAAATACAATAGTAAATGGCAGGTATAGGCTTAATACAACCTCCAATTACATCAGCTATACATTATATGGCTACAATAGGTTCTCTGCTGCACAGGGCAACACAACCTAACAACATGGCTGTGACTTCACTAAGGAATGATCAGAGGAGTGCAACAACACAGCACTACTGAGCAACACCATCATCCTCACACAACTGCATGAACATGAATGTATAATGCATCTATATAAACAAACGGCCATATAAGACTAGACACTGAAATGCTAAATGTCTAACATTAGATGACAAACAACAGGGTAAACAAGCTAACAGTTGCTAGCTCGCGGTAACAATGCTAATTAGCATAACCAAGGAGTGCTTCCACAACACATGAATTGTAAGAAATGTAAACTCTGGCTTGTCTATGCTGGAGTCTGGAGGAATTACAATGAAACGAGAAGTGTAGACTTTGCTCTGTGTGCCAACGTTAGTGTAATAACGTCATGTACTTGTGTGTGCGTGCCTGCATGTGTGAGGGTTTGGCTGTGGTTAGACCTTACTCCCAATAAGGGGAGTAAGGTAGAACCACAGCCGAGCCCTCACACCCTAACTAGGGGAGTAATGATCCTCAATCAGAGACAGCTGTACAGGGTTGTCTCTGATTGGGGATTGCATTTAGGCACCACTCTCAGCCACCTGTGTGTGGGTCATTGTTTGTATTATTCAACAGTCACTGTGACAGTAAGTGTGTTTCTGTTCTTGTTCATTGCCTTTTGTTTATATAGTTCGTGACATTTATTGTTTATCGTTTAATAAACGATGTGGAACTATCGCTGTGCTGCTCCTTGGTCTCTCTCTCTACACCCACTCATGACAGCATGTGTGCCTGCATCATGGTAGGTGCTGTTTAAGATTAGGGAGGATTATTTTGTTATTATTATTATGAGCTTGGCCTTATTTCTTTTACAGCATATTGGATGACGGTCTGTCATTAATATACCATTCACTCAGCCCAATGTAACATCTATACTTCAAACAGTTTGTGAAGTGCCCAACCAGGAATAATACAACTCTGGACTTGTTATATGCTAATGTGAAGGATGCATACAACTCCACTGCACTCCCTCCCCTCGGTAGATCGGATCACAACCTTGTCCATCTCACCCCATTCTACAGGCCTATGGTCCAACAGCAGCCTGCGACCACTAGGACCATTAGGAGATGGTCCCCGGAGGCAAATAAGGCCCTACAGGACTGCTTTGAAACAACAGACTGGGATGTGCTCTGTGAGGGTCATGGGGAGGACATCTATGGACTTACTGACTGCATAACAGACTATATACATTTTTGTGTAGACAACACTGTACCCACCAGGAAGGTACGCTGTTTTCCAAATAATAAACCCTGGGTCACCAGCGACCTGAAGGCCCTGCTGAATGAGAAGAAGAGGGGGGACAAGGACAGAGCCAATGAGCTGAACCAATTTTTTAACAGGTTCGATATTAGCCCTGTCTACCTCCCCTCCAGCTCTCCAGGCTACACACCCCCCTTTGCACACGACACCTCCGTTGAGAAAATCAGCAAAACCCTCCCTACCCCTGCTCCCTCTGGACTGATCTGCAACACCTCCCTTCCCCCCACCTCTGGACTGATCCTCAACACCCCCCTTCCCCCCACCTGGGCTGGCTTTCACCACCAACCATGTGAAGAGAGAGCTGGAGAGACTACATCCGTGGAAAGCAGCGGGCCCTGATGGCATCAGCCCAGGGTGCTTAGGGTCTGTGCTGACCAACTGTGTGGAATCCTTCGGTGTGTTTTTCGTTGCTGCTTGACAAAGTAATTTCCCCTCTGGGATCAATAAAGTGTTCTATCTATCTATCTATCTGTTAGAGATCGCCCAACATGCTCTGCTCCACATCACCGGTGGGCAGAGCTACAGCTATCCTATGTTGAACTCATATTTACTCTCAATAGTCTTTCGTACACAGTCTTCCTCGTCCTCAATTTAAAAAATGCGCCGCCGAATTTCAAAATAGATGCTTCTTTTATTTATACTTTTACTTCTACTTTTGATACTTAAGTATATTTGAGAAATTACATTTACTTTTGATACTTAAGTATATTTAAAACCAAATACTTTTAATCAATTACTATTTTACAGAGTGACTTTCGCTTTGAGACAATTGTGTACTCTTTCCACCACTGTACCTCAATAATGCTCTTGTGACTGAATGGAAGCAAGTTCCTGCAGCAATGTTCCAACATCTAGTGGAAAGCCTTCCCAGTAGAGTGGAGGCTGTTATAGCAGCAAAGGGGGGGACCAACTCCATATTAATGCCCATGATTTTGGAATGAGATGTTTGACGAGCAGGTGTCCACATACTTTTGGAAATGTAATGTATCTTCATTTTATTGTTATGTTCACGCTGTCAAAACATCATTGTTCCTAACACATCCTAAGAGGCTCGTCTCCGCTGTAATAATATTCAAACCTTTCTGTCCTTATTGGTTTACCTTGAGCCTCAGAAATGTTGGTCTAGACTTACATACACAAATACAGAAACAATAATGTAAAAAGATGTGTATTATTGTTGTTCACACAGTGGTTTAACTACAATTTATTATTTGTAATGTGAAATTAAACAATTAATCGGATGATGTCTGTCGTTACATTCAGCTTTCATTTAGCTCAGTAGGGAAAGAGACACAGGTTATGCATTTTACAATAACACCCACATAACTCCACATTAAACAGTCTTCTCCCCTCTGCCTGCTGTGAAAATATGAAAAGAAGAAGCTTAAGGACTCGTCACATAGCTTGTGGGGCACCAACTGAGGTGGGCTGCAGCTGCTCTTATTAAGGCCTTCAAGAACCAGTTACCCATAAAAAAACAGGAGACCCCTAACACTTAAAAATCCTAGCGTAATGTATAGCGCATAGAATTGAAAACTTATTGTCAGATATTATTCATCCTAATCAGACAGGTTTTTTACATGGACAATAAATGTGAGATAATATAAGACAAGTACTGGAAACAATAGAACTCTATGACACATCTGGGAAACCAGAACTGGTATTAATTTTGGGGTCTCCCAAGTGGTGCAGTGGTCTAAGGCACTGCATCTCAGTGCTAGAGGCGTCACTACAGACAAACTGGTTTGAATCACAACTGGCTGTGATTGGGAGTCCCATAGGGCGGCGCACAATTGGCCCAGCGTCATCCGAGTTTGGCCGGTGTCATTGTAAATAAGAAGTTGTTCTTAACTGACTTCCCTAGTTAAATAAAAGTTTAAAGCTGACTTTGAAAAGGCCTTGGATAAAGTACGACTGGAGGTTATATATAAATAGGGTTGAATATCTTCCTGGTATTTTACAAATGTTCCATCCCAAGAATAAATCACTTTTCTCCCACATGACCCGGTATTTCCTGCCAAAACCGGAAGTGTCATTCAAAAGAATAATAAGCATATTTATAAATAGGCCTATGTCTGGCATTGATTATAGCTTTGATCTAAAATCTAAAAGCCTGATGCTACCTGAGTCTGATAACATTCATACAGAACTGCTTTCCATGTAGTGTCTGGCCTCAACAGTCTAAAGTGGCATCCTCCTCTCTGACATTTTTTATTCATTTTGTTTAACCAGGTAGGCCAGTTGAGAACTAATTCTCTGCGACCTGGCCAAGATAAAGCAAAGCAGTGCGACAAAAACAAGAACAAATGGCGGCCAAAAGAAGCGTTGGCTTTAGGGATGACCAGTGAAATATACCTGCTGGAGCACATGCTACGGGTGGGTGTTGCTATGGTGACCAGCGAGATATACCTGCTGGAGCACATGCTACGGGTGGGTGTTGCTATGGTGACCAGTGAGATATACCTGCTGGAGCACATGCTACGGGTGGGTGTTGCTATGGTGACCAGTGAGATATACCTGCTGGAGCACATGCTACGGGTGGGTGTTGCTATGGTGACCAGTGAGATATACCTGCTGGAGCGCATGCTACGGGTGGGCGTTGCTATGGTGACCAGCGAGCGTATAAGGCATGGATGTACCTAGCAAAGACTTATAGATGACCTGGAGCCAGTGGGTTTGGCGACGAATATGTAGTGAGGGCCAGCCAACGAGAGCGTACAGGTCGCAGTGATGGGTAGTGTATGGGGCTTTGGTAACAAAACGGATGGCACTGTGATAGACTACAGTCGTGGTCAAAAGTTTTGAGAATGACACAAGTATTGGTCTCCACAAAGTTTGCTGCCTCAGTGTTGATGATGGCAATTTGCATATACTCCAGAATGTCATGAAGAGTGATCAGATGAATTGCAATTAATTGCAAAGTCCCTCTTTGCCATGAAAATGAACTCAGCCCTGCCACAAAACGACCAGCTTCCATCATGTCAGTGATTGTCTCGTTAACACAGGTGAGAGTGTTGACGAGGACAAGGCTGGAGATCACTCTGTCATGTTGATTGAGTCAGAATAACAGACTGGAAGCTTTAAAAGGAGGGTGGTTGAAATCATTGTTCTTCCTCTGTCAACCATGGTTACCTGCAAGGAAAAACATGCCGTCATCATTACTTTGCACAAAAAGGGCTTCACAGGCAAGGATATTGCTGCTAGTAAGATTGCACCAGAAGGGGGTGAAGGAGAAAAGTAGTTGAGTGTCATCGTCATAGCAATGATAGAAGAGGCCATGAGAGGATATGACAGAGCCGAGTGACTTGGTGTGAAGAGAGAAGAGGGCCTAGAACAGATCCCTTGAGGACACCAGTAGTCAGACCACCTGTTGCAGAAACAGATCCTATCCACGTCACCTTGTAGGAGCGGCCTGCCAGGTAACATGCAATCCAAGTGTGTGCAGAGCCTGAGACGCCCAGCCCTGAGAGGGTGGAGAGCCTGAGACACCCAGCCCTGAGAGGGTAGAGAGCCTGAGACGCCCAGCCCTGAGAGGGTGGAGAGCCTGAGACGCCCAGCCCTGAGAGGGTGGAGAGCCTGAGACGCCCAGCCCTGAGAGGGTGGAGAGCCTGAGACACCCAGCCCTGAGAGGGTGGAGAGGTGGATCTGATGGTTCACGGTTTTGAAGGCAGCGGATAGATCTAGGAGGATGGAATCTCAGTGACACAGAGAAGAGCAGTCTCGGTTGACTTACCCGTCTTGAAGCCTGACTGGTTAGGTTCAAGAAGGTAATTCTGAGAGATAACGAGAGAGTTGATCAGAGACAGCATACTCAAGTGTTTTAGATAGAGAGAGAGTCAGACAGGGCTAGGGTTGCACATTTTGAGGAACATTCAGAGGTGGAAACTTTCTGTGGGAATTAACGGGAATATATGGAAATTAATATTAATAGCATTTAAATCTAGATGTTTTTTGCATTGGATATATTTACCATATCATATTGAGACAGAAACATAAACCTTTTACCTTATCATAAGTAGACATAATTGCAAATGATAAAATCCTTCGAATAGAAATAAAAAAAAACTATTTAATTACAAATTGAACATTAATTAAATGAGTTGACTCTTCACATGGGATGATTTCACTGAACAACAAAAGAAAGGGAATATTGAATTATCCCCAATGATCCATCGCATTTTCAATATACGTCTGTAAAATGATAGTCTAGAAACTAATGCTTTGGTTGTCTTCCTCTCAGGCTTCCATGTCTTCTCCCTGGACCTCCTCAATGTCCACCTCTTGAACATCAGACTCTGAGGCCTCATCTTCACTGTCACTTTCCAACCTTGTTGAGGATGGCTCGTTGTCAGGCTCAATAAGCCTCAAATTTGCCCGGATGGCCACCAATTTTTCAACCCTTGTATTGGTCAGCCTGTTGCGTGCTTTGGTGTGTGTGCGTTCCCAAACAAGGACCAGTTGCGCTCTGAGGCGGCTGTTTTTGGTGGGATTTGGAGGATGATGGAGGCAACAGGGGAAAGAGCCTCAGATCCACCAAGTCCCTTCCACCAGGTGGCTGATGAGATATGTTGGCAAAGCCCTTCCTTGGAAGTGTACTTTCGACAGACTGCCAAGAACCTTGCCCTCATCAAGGGTGGGAAGACACGGTAGTGATGACACCATAGGCCGTGTTGATCTCTGCACCAGACAGGATGCTCCTGCCAGCATACTTGGGGTCCAACATGTACACTGCGGCGTGTATGCTGGGCAGCTTCAATGTGGTGCTCTTATTCTTCTCACTTTGCTTGGTGAGGTAGATTGCTGCAATAACTTGATGACCCTTCACATACCTAACCATATATTTGGCTATCTTGTAGAGTGTATCCATTGTTTTCAGTGCCATGATGTAGTTAATTATTTATTGCCTACGAACATTAGAGATGATTGCAATGCAGTCTGCTTTCTTTATGATTTGCTTGATCTTCACTTGGCCAGATGATTCTGCCTCTTTGTTGCATTCTTCACATATGATCTGGCACAGTATTTGCAAATGTACACAGCTTTTCCTTCTACATAGCTGCAGTGAAATGTCTCCACACATCAGATAGTGATGATGACCGTGGCATTTTCCTGTAAAGATTAGAAAGAAGTGTGTAAAAAAAAAAATACAATTCCATGTACAGATAAATAGTTAAACAGTTATATTAAACATCTCCTTTGTAAGATAAATGTTTTAAAATGAAACATTTATGGAAACAGTTAGCACTCCTCAGTTAGCAGGCTCAAGCAAGCTGAAACCCACATGGTAGCAAAAACTAACTTACAGAACATGTTAAAAGTTAGAAATTATTTAAACACACAATTTGCTGTAGGCTACTACTTACTAGTTAACAAAAAAATAATGTGTCATATAAAATATATTCACCCCACCCAGTATTGTAATCAAAACTTACCAGAAAGCATGTAGTCCTTGGCTCAGACAGTGTAGTAGTGTGGGATCAATAGCATGTGTGCAAGATCTTGAGAATCAGCTGCACATGTGATGGAAGAATGCACTGCACATGTGATGGAAGAATGCACTGTGCATGCAGAGGGTTGAATTTCCATTGAATTGGGGATAGTTTAACTAAAATATGCCACAAGACCTAGAATTGCCTTATGTGTATCCCACAAAAAAGGTTCACTGTTATAAGCTAACTTTTTTGATGAATTTGAGCAAGATTTCCAAAATTCACGGGCTTAACTTCCCTTGAAAAATGTCTGGAAAAATTCAGGAAATTTACCGGAAAGTTTCCGACCCTTTGCAACCCTAGAGATAGCACACTCAAGTGTTTTGGAAAGAAAATAAAAGGATATAAGTCTGTAGTTTTTGAGGAGTCAAGTGTTGATTTGAGGAGGGGAGCGACTTGTTAAGTTAGATGGGACACAGACAGTGATCAGGGATGAGTTGAACTAACAACCATGCTTCAATGTACAATAGAACACAAAAGGCTTCTTTACGCTTCTTCAGGTTATGGTGTAAGACATGGCCGTGACATAATGGAACAGAATATCTCCCCCTCCTAACGTGACTTAACATTTTGTCATGTTTTATTAGATATAGTGTATGATGATAGGTTGTAGGCAGGTGTGTCTGACATTACATTTGACTATAGGTAGGGCGTTTAGACAATATCTCTCCAGGCCCTAATGGCTCAGATTAATCACAGTTATTTGATAAGGAAATTCATAAATCTCACAAGACAAGCTAATATCCGTGTTCCGCGCCGTATGGGAATCCCCCAAGGTTTGATAGCTAACTGGCAGATGCTAGATAAATGAATATGAATATCTGACAGAGTTGAGGTGTCAAGTGTGCCATATGCCAGATTCAATGTCCTTTATGTAATCCACAATTGTGCCTTTACATTTAGCTATAATTATCGCTTTTTTCCAATAGTTTCATATTGCATCAAAATGTCCCCAGTAAAATATGGGGGTAGCTTGAGGGATAACATCAGGAAAATGTATCATTATTTCTGACAGATATCTTAACTACCCTTAAATATACCAAACTCTTGATAATTCCCCACTCAAGACATTCCAATGTGTTTGTGACACTTTTACCAAACCATTGAATCAATATTACTTAATCAAATATTCCATCCCTTATACATTACTTATTAATGCAATAGGACAGATGTAGAAAACTAGCTTACAAATTGTTTAAACGATTCCACATTCCTGAGAAATGCAATATTCAATATAGAACATATATAACATATATAAAATGCTTGACTGCCCTTGACCAGCACAAAAACATCCTGTGGCGTACTGCATTAGCATCGAAGAGCCCTCGCGATATGCAACTTTTCAGGGAAGTCAGGAACCAATATACACAGTCAGTTAGAAAAGCAAAGGCTAGCTTTTTCAAAGAGAAATTTGCATCCTGTAGTACTAATTCCAAAAGGTTCTGGGACACTAAAGTCCTTGGAGAATAAGAGCATCTCCTCCCAGTTGCCCACTGCACTGAGGCTAGGAAACACTGTCACCACCAATAAATTTACGATAATCGAAAATTTAAATAAGCATTTTGCTAAGGTTGGCCATGCTTTCCACCTGGCTACCCCTACCCCGGCCAACAGCTCTGTACCCCCTGCAGCAACTTGCCCAAGCCCCCCCCCCCCCCCCCCCCCCGCTTCTCCTTCACCCAAATCCAGATAGCTGATGTTCTGAAAGAGCTGCTACATCTGGACCCCTACAAATCTACTGGGCTAGACAATCTGGACCCTTTCTTTCTAAAATTATCCACCAAAATTGTTGCAACCCCTATTACCAGCCTGTTCAACCTCTCTTTCGTATCGTCTGAGATCCCTAGAGATTGGAAAGCTGCCGCGGTCATCCCCCTCTTAAGGGGGAGACACTCTAGACCCAAATTGTTACAGACCTATATCCATCCTGCCCTGCCTTTCTAAACTCTTCGAAAGCCAAGTTAACAAACAGATCACTGACCACTTCGAATCCCACCGTACCTTCTCTGCTATGCAATCTGGTTTCCGAGCTGGTTGTGGATGCACCTCAGCCACGCTCAAGGTACAAAACGATATCATAACCGACAGTACTGTGCAGCCATCTTCATCGACCTGGCCAAGGCTTTCGACTCTGTCAATCATCGCATTCATATTGTGTGCCAAATCGGAGGGCCTGTTGTCCGGTCCTCTGGCAGTCTCTATGGGGGTGCCACAAGGTTCAATTCTTGGGCCAACTCTATTCTCTAAATATATGTAGCAACAATGTCGCTCTCGCTGCTGGTGACTCTCTGATCCATCTCAACGCAGACAACACCATTCTGTATACATCTGGCCCCTCTTTGGACACTGTGTTAACAAACCTCCAAACAAGCTTCAATGCCATACAACACTCCTTCCGTGGCCTCCAACTGCTCTTAAATGCTAGTAAAACTAAATGCATGCTTTTCAATCAAACGCTGTCCGCACCCGCCCACAGGACTATCATCACTACTCTCGACGGGTCTGACTTAGAATACGTGGACACCTACAAATACCTAGGCATCTGGTTAGACTGTAAACTCTCCTTCCAGACTCACATTAAGCATCTCCAATCCAAAATGAAATCTAGAATCGGCTTCCTATTTCGCAACATAGCCTCCTTCACTCATGCTGCCAAACATGCCCTCGTAAAACTGACTGGCCTTCACTACATATTTGTCGCCAAACCCACTGGCTCCAGGTCATCTACAAGTCTTTACTAGGTAAATCCCCGCCTTATCTCAGCTTGCTGGTCACCATTGCAACACCCACCCGTAGCATGCGCTCCAGCAGGTATATTTCACTGGTCATCCATTCCTTCCAGTTTTCTGCTGCCAATGACTGGAACGAATTGCAAAAATCATTGAAGCTGGAGACTACCATTTCCCTCAGTAACTTTAAGCATCAACTGTCAGAGCAGCTTATCGATCACTGTACCTGTATTTCCATATCATTTTGAATGTTTGCACAACAGCGCTCTCCCTGTGAATTCAGATAAACAATAAGGTGTTTTGAGTTAGCACTCAAAAGATGGCATACAGCTTACTTCTCACTGCATCAGGGTTAGCGTACAGATATGTCAGCTTTTTCAGTGTTACGTTCCCCAACAAGAAAACCAAAAACTAACAAAGAGTCACTGACCACAACCGAAACAGGTGGGGTTTTAGGAGTGGTTCTGAAAGACACTCTAGCAACAACTGGCACCTAAAAGACACACACCATGAGACCCACTAAATTTGGCTAACGAAAGAAAAACCCAGAACAAATGTAACATGTCATGGCTTAGGACCACGTCGACAGATAATAGTATCCTGTAAAATAGGAAAAACGACTGGAAATAAGGTGTCTGGTTCGTGGACAGATCCGCTCAGAAATCTCTTGTATTTTCCTTTTAGCATAAAAAATGATTCAATACAAAAATACATCACTCACATATACATCACAAACACGTGGAAATACATTTGTACCTAAATCCTAACATTCACACTCATCTCACTCATTACCCAGTGTAAGACCATGCAAACAAACTGGCTTATTCACAGCTTAAAACTATTAATACTAGCGTGGATAGTACAGTGGATAGTAAAACTATTAAAACTAGCGTGCATAGTACAATGGCTTGCATGGCACCTCAGCATGGCATCTCTAGCTAAGCAGCATGGCTTGCATGGCATCTCAGCATGGCATCTCTAGCTAAGCAGCATGGCTTGCATGGCATCTCAGCATGGCATCTCTAGCTAAGCAGCATGGCTTGCATGGCATCTCAGCATGGCATCTCTAGCTAAGCAGCATGGCTTGCCTCACAGCATAAAACGTACAAATTCACAAAGCCTACAAATAGTAAAACCACCAATTGACCGTTAGTATATTTTATTTGCAAGTAACGATAAAGTGCAGAGTTCATCTATAATACTGACCTGTAAAAGAGGAGATATTCTGTGGGTTTTATGGCGGACTACATCCAAAAGTTAAAATACATTGCCGCCACCAACTGGACAAAATCAAATGTAATAAATCCCTACTTAATAGTGATACTAACCAACCACCCTAATAAAATTATACATTGCCAAAACAAACAAAACTTACACTTCTTCCTTCTAGTTTTCCATATCTCTCTTCTCAGGCTCTAGGACATGAGAGGGTGGTACATCTTTTGCTAATATTCCATGTAACTCTTTTGCTGTGAGATCTTTGAGCCCCAGGAACCGCTCCACCGCAACCACAATGATTTATTTCTTCCTAGAGGAGAAATTACTGAAAATGAGGTGTCTGGTTGATGGACAGCGTTGCTCAGAACGAGGAAGTTAGCACCAAGGTCAAAGTAGATCACCCACAGCTCAAACATGTGGTATAGATGTAACATATGGAAGACATCATGTCCTTAAAGTAATATTTAGTTAGACAAATTAAATAAAATAACACAAACTGTGACCATACATTGTGTGTGTGTCATACAAACTTAAAGACAGGAAGCAAACCAAAAAGGCGGAGCAAAACGAAATGAGTGAAATCAGACAAAGGAATGTTTTTCTAGATATTAAATAGGGAGAGCCAACTAAAGGTGTTGACCCTCCACATCTCTCAAGACAACTGGACCACTATTAAATAGTACCTGGGAGATGGACAAGCCAGCACAGGTGTAACATATACTGACTAACGAGGTGACACCCATCAGTGTGCCCTACGTGCTAACAAGCTATTCGTGCTATAGTAAGCCTTAACATCTTCCCCCTTAAAACATGTTTGCTCACCACCAACAGAAAACAACTTCCATTGCCTTCTCCAATGTAAACACGGTGTCTACTGGCTGCCGTCAATTAAATATAAGTGCTCCCAGTGATTAAGCATTATGTTATACTGATATAAGTTATAAATAAATGGCTGGTTTTCTAATCTGTTATAATGGTATGGGTTATAAATAAATGGCTGGTTTTCTAATCTGTTATAATGGAATGGCTGGTGTTCTACTGTGCTTGGTGGAAAGATGATGAGAAAACATTAATATGGGCTATTATTAGATCAGCTGCCCTTTCCTTCTCTAATCAATAGCTGTTCCATATTGTGCAACAAATGACCCTGGCCTTCCCGTTATTGGTAGGACAGACCAACTAGGACTTGGTATGTAGGATGTAGGTCTGTGCTGTTCAACATTCTGAGCAGAAAGGAGTGTGTATGTGTGTGTGTGTACCTGAGTGTGTGTGTGTACGTGAGTGTGTGTGTGTACCTGAGTGTGTGTGTGTACCTGAGTGTGTGTGTGTACGTGAGTGTGTGTGTGTGTGTGTGTGTGTGTGTGTGTGTGTGTGTGTGTGTGTGTGTGTGTGTGTGTGTGTGTGTGTGTGTGTGTGTGTGTGTGTGTGTGTGTGTGTGTGTGTTACAAAACGTACCTCCTAGTGAATACACTTAACATACAGTCCTGGTGAATACACTTAACATACAGTCCTGGTGAATACACTTAACATACAGTCCTGGTGAATACACTTAACATACAGTCCTGGTGAATACACTTAACATACAGTCCATACAGTATCATTTCAATCCAAGTCCAGGATAACAATATAATTGCTAAATGGTCAAAACAATGAACAAACAGAAATACAAAACTCTCCAGTGTGGGATTTCAGTGCTCTCTTCAGCCTTTCCTGTGCAGACAGAAGCAATCCACCGAAACATATCTAAACACACTCAAGTGTCCCACTGCTATGATGAAACATTACAGACATAACCTGCAACATTGCACCTTAGGAAACCACAAGTGTGTTTATGTGAGTGCATGTGTGTGTATTTGTGTGTGCGTGCATGCGTGAGTCTGTGTATGTGTGTTTGTATCGGGTGTGGCCACCAGCTGCATTAAGTACTGCAGTGCATCTCCTCCTCGTGGACTGCACCAGATTTGCCAGTTCTTGCTGTGAGCACTGATGGAGGGATTGTGCGTTCCTGGTGTAACTCGGGCAGTTGTTGTTGCCATCCTGTACCTGTCCCGCAGGTGTGATGTTCGGATGTACCGATCCTGTGCAGGTGTTGTTACACGTGGTCTGCCACTGCGAGGACGATCAGCTGTCCGTCCTGTCTCCCTGTAGTGCTGTCTTATGCGTCTCACAGTACGGACATTGCAATTTATTGCCCTGGCTACATCTGCAGTCCTCATGCCTCCTTGCAGCATGCCTAAGGAACATAATGCCTTAGTTCCAGATGTGCATGTTCATCAATTGTTTATGATTAATTGAACAAGCATGGGAAAAAGTGTTTACCCCTTTACAATGAAGATCTGTGAAGTTATTTGGATTTTTAAGAATTGTCTTTGAAAGACAGGGTCCTGAAAAAGGGACGTTTCTTTTTTTGCTATATAACTTGAAAGGGTTCTTCAGCTGTCCCCATAGCAGAACCCTTTGAAGAACCCTTTTTGGATCCAGGTAGAACCTTTTTTATTCCAGAAAAACCTTTTAGTTTCCATGTAGAATCCTTTCCACAGAGGGGGGTCCTCCTATGGGGACAGCCGAAGAACCCTTAAGAACCCCTTTTTTCTATGAGTACAGAGTAGCTACACAGAGGACGTGTCACATACCTGTACCTTTCATCAGATCCCAGCAGCACACTGGGCTAGCAGGTACGCCCACAACACCTCGAAAACACTTACCAAGACAATACTTATTAAAACACTGGAGTTCAACTGCAGCTCCGTTGCGGCAGGGAAGATGGGAATAGCCCAGTGTATCTCCCGTGGCTCCACAATGAAATGTTATTGTTGGTTGCAGGTCAGTGTGAAACTGATGTGTCAGCGGCCATAACTGCTAATTAATTCACCACCTCAGAAAATAAACCCATGATCACACACACACACATTCAGTCTGTTTGTATTTAACCTGCCAGTGCTGTGATTCTTGGCCGCGTTCCCTTTATGACCGACGGTGTGTGGCTTTAATTAACAATTATGTAGCAGCTTTGATGTCGATGCAAGAAGTTATCCTTTTGCCTACTATGATACAACATTTAATAAAGTTGGTTAGGAAAATAAATGGTGTTATTTTTCTGAAGCCACCAGCATAATGAAGAGTAGGCACTGTTATTATATGAACCATTATAGAATATGAACCATTATAGAATATGAACCATTATAGAATATGAACCATTATAAAATATGAACCATTATAGAAGATGAACCATTATAGAATATGAACCATTATAGAAGATGAACCATTATAGAAGATGAACCATTATAGAATATGAACCATTATAGAATATGAACCATTGTGTTCCTACAGGTGGTGTCATTCCTGCGAGAGGCGTGTCCTTCAACCAAACAGTGCAGGCGGATCGTTGCCCTAACTGACGAAAGACAATGTTTATGAACATGTTCACATTCATGAGATCCTTTTAACAATAATAATAATAACAATAATAATTATTATTATTGTTATTATTATTATTATTATTATTATTATTATTATTATTATTATTATTATTATTATTATTATTATTATTATCATTATCATTATTATTCTCATTATCATTATTATTATTATTATTGTTATTATTATTATTATTATCATTATTATTATTATTATTATTATCATTATTATTATTATTATTATTATTATTATTATCATTATTAGCATTATTATTATTATTATTATCATTATTATTCTCATTATCATTATTATTATTATTATTATCATTATTATTATTATTATTATCATTATTAGCATTATTATTATTATTATTATCATTATTATTCTCATTATCATTATTATTATTATTATTATTGATAGTATTATTATTATTATTATTAGCATTATTATTATTATTATTATCATTATTAGCATTATTATTATTATTATTATCATTATTATTATTGTTATTATTATTATTATTATCATTATTATTATTATTATTATCATTATTATTATTATTATTATTATCATTATTAGCATTATTATTATTATTATTATCATTATTATTCTCATTATCATTATTATTATTATTATTATTGATAGTATTATTATTATTATTATTATTAGCATTATTATTATTATTATTATCATTATTAGCATTATTATTATTATTATTATCATTATTATTATTGTTATTATTATTATTATTATCATTATTATTATTATTATTATCATTATTATTATTATTATTATCATTATTAGCATTATTATTATTATTATTATTATCATTATTATTCTCATTATCATTATTATTATTATTATTATTGATAGTATTATTATTATTATTATTATTAGCATTATTATTATTATTATTATCATTATTAGCATTATTATTATTATTATCATTATTATTATTGTTATTATTATTATTATTATCATTATTATTATTATTATTATCATTATTATTATTATTATTATTAGCATTATTATTATTATTATTATCATTATTATTATTGTTATTATTATTATTATCATTATTATTGTTGTTGTTGTTATTATTATTATTATTATTATTAGTGTTATTAGTATTATTATTATTTAGCACTTTAACAACCACACAAGACGCCAAATGAAAGATCAGCCCAAAAGCCACAACTAACAAAATAACGAGCAATAACCAATAAGACAAACCAACATACCACAATGCATTACAGTACATTACAGTACAGTACAGTACATTACAATACAGTACAGTACAGTACAGTACATTACAATACATTACATTACATTACAGTACAGTACAGTACATTACATTACATTACAGTACAGTACAGTACATTACATTACATTACAGTACAGTACATTACAGTACATTACAGTACAGTACAGTACAGTACAGTACATTACAGTACATTACAGTACAGTACAGTACAGTACATTACATTACATTACATTACATTACAGTACAGTACACTACAATACAGTACATTACAATACAGTACACTACAGTACATTACAGTACAGTACATTACAGTACAGTACATTACAGTACAGTGCAATACATTACAGTACAGTGCAGTGCAGTTCAGTGGTTTAATTTATTTTCTTATTTTCTCGGCCTTAGACCAACACTACTGTTCAAAAGTTTGGGGTCACTTAGAAATGTCCTTGTTTTTGAAAGAAAAGCTAATTTTTTGTCCATTAAAATAACATCAAATTGATCAGAAATACAGTGTAGACATTGTTAATGTTGTAAATTACTATTGTAGCTGGAAACGGCTGATTTTTTATGGAATATCTACATAGGCGTACAGAGGCCCATTATCAGCAACCATCACTCCTTTGTTCCAATGGCACGTTGTGTTAGTTAATCCAAGTGTTTCATTTTAAAAGGCTAATTGATAATGAGAAACCCCTTTTGCAATAATGTGAGAAATTGCCAAGAAGCTGAAGATCTTGTACAGCGCTGTGTACTACTCCCTTCACTGAACAGCGCAAACTGGCCCTAACCAGAATAGAAAGAGGAATGGGAGGCCCCGGTGTACAACTGAGCAAGAGGAAAAGTACATTAGTGTCTAGTTTGAGAAAAACAGACGCCTGACAAGTCCTCAACTGGCAGCTTCATTAAATATCACCCGCAAAACACCAGTCTCAATGTAAGCAACTTCAGTGTAGATTTGTCCTTGTGTTTTAGGTTATTGTCCTGCTGAAAGGTGATTTAATCTCTGGTGGAAAGCAGACTGAACCAGGTTTTCCTCTAGGATGCTGCCTGTGCTTAGCTGCATTCCGAAAAAGTCAAGTGTTGTGAATACTTTCTAAAGGCATTGTACAGTATCTACCTCAATTACCTCGTACCCCTGCACATGGACTCGGTACTGGTACCCCTGCACATGGACTCGGTACTCATACTCCCTGCACATGGACTCGGTACTGGTACCCCTGCACATGGACTCGGTACTGGTACTCCCTGCACATGGACTCGGTACTGGTACCCCTGTACATGAACTCGGTACTGGTACCCCTGTACATGGACTCTGTACTGGTACCCAGTCCTCTGATACCCTCACTTTGCACCTGAAAGACACCAGTACAATGGCACCGAAGCTCATGCACAAGGTAACCTGTTTGACGACCTCCGACGAGCCATCAAACAGGCAAAGCGTCAATACAGGACTGAGATCAAATCCCACTGTGCCGGCTCTGATGCTTGTCGGATGTGGAAGGGCTTGCAAACTATCATGGATTACAAATAGTTAACCAAATAGCTTCCAGGACTTTTTGCACTAACTTTTTTGACTCATCACATACTCTGCTTCTAAGAACCTGTTTTCACTTTGTCATTTTGGGGTATTGTGTTTAGATTGATGGGGGGATTTAAAACAAATAAAAAAAAGGCTGTAAATGCTTTCCGACTGCTCTCCTTTCTCAGAAAAAACCGTGTCACCCATCTTCCTCTCTTCCCCCTCCTCTGCTCCTTCCTTTGCTCCACAGTATTAGAGGAGTGGAGGTTGACACTAGACACTAGACTGCGTCCTTCTTGTTAGCGAAGCGTCCAGAGTGACTCAGGTTTGCCCCGCTCTGTGGTCATCATGGGAGATGATGAAACCGCTAATTAACACCCACTGGTCTACTCCACCTATTCCACAGAGTAGCCAAGCGTCTCAGCATCTGGCTTATGGGCCCTCGGTTTGACCTGTGTTTGACCTGGATTTGACCTGGGTTTGTCCTGGGTTTGTCTTGGGTTTGACCTGGGTTTGACCTGGATTTGACCTGGGTTTGTCCTGGGTTTGTCCTGGGTTTGTCTTGGGTTTCACCTGGGTTTCACCTGGGTTTGTCCTGGGTTTGTCCTGGGTTTGTCTTGGGTTTTACCTGGGTTTGACCTGGGTTTGTCCTGGGTTTGTCTTGGGTTTGACCTGGATTTGACCTGGGTTTGTCCTGGGTTTGTCTTGGGTTTGACCTGGGTTTCACCTGGGTTTGTCCTGGGTTTGTCTTGGGTTTGACCTGGATTTGACCTGGGTTTGTCCTGGGTTTCACCTGGGTTTGTCCTGGGTTTGTCCTGGGTTTGTCCTGGGTTTCACCTGGGTTTGTCCTGGGTTTGTCCTGGGTTTGACCTGGGTTTGTCCTGGGTTTGTCCTGGGTTTGTCCTGGGTTTGTCCTGGGTTTGTCCTGGGTTTGTCCTGGGTTTGTCCTGGGTTTGTCTTGGGTTTTACCTGGGTTTGACCTGGGTTTGTCCTGGGTTTGTCCTGGGTTTGTCTTGGGTTTTACCTGGGTTTGACCTGGGTTTGTCCTGGGTTTGTCTTGGGTTTTACCTGGGTTTGACCTGGGTTTGTCCTGGGTTTGTCCTGGGTTTGTCTTGGGTTTTACCTGGGTTTGTCCTGGGTTTGTCCTGGGTTTGTCTTGGGTTTTACCTGGGTTTGACCTGGGTTTGACCTGGGTTTGTCCTGGGTTTGTCCTGGGTTTGTCCTGGGTTTGACCTGGGTTTGACCTGGGTTTGTCCTGGGTTTGTCCTGGGTTTGTCCTGGGTTTGTCCTGGGTTTGTCCTGGGTTTGTCCTGGGTTTGTCCTGGGTTTGACCTGGGTTTGACCTGGGTTTGTCCTGGGTTTGTCCTGGGTTTGTCCTGGGTTTGACCTGGGTTTGACCTGGGTTTGTCCTGGGTTTGTCCTGGGTTTATTCCTTTTTTAAAGAATTGAAATAGTAAGAAACGGACGATTGCATTGACCAAAAATGTATAGTCGGTTACTGCCATTGTTTAAAAAAGTTTTTTGATTATTTATTTTAATTGAATGCGAACGACAAGAAAGGTTTTTTATTTGAGCTGCTCTCCAGAAAATATCTGTAAAGAGTTTGTGAAGTGGGTGCGATAAAGAAGTGGAGCGAGTGCAATTGCATTTCAGGAATGGAATGAGGGGGTTTCCACTGAGGGTCGGAGTCCCCCATTCAATCTGTGCAATCTCCAATACACTGAGAAATAAATGGCTTTTTAAATAGATTGCCAAGGTCCTATCTGGGAGCCACTGAAGTGAATACATTTCATAGCGGCTGTATTTAAACGAGCTGCAGTTAATTCAATAGTGTCCCATTATCAAAGATACTGGTAAGGTACACTACTTGTCCTGTAGCCCCTCTTGGCACCTGAAACAAATCTCCATGAAATAAAAGGGGAAATATTAACGTCACATTAAAATACACACATTTCAAAATGTTCATGGAGAAAAGTGGGTGTGTGAAAGTGTATGGTTTATTAATCTAATGGTATTTGTTCTATAAGTGTATGGGTCATTACCATAATGCACTAGAGGAGGAGGGATCGTTACCATAAAGCACTAGAGGAGGGGGGATCGTTACCATAATGCACTAGAGGAGGAGGGATCGTTACCATAATGCACTAGAGGAGGAGGGATCGTTACCATAATGCACTAGAGGAGGAGGGATCGTTACCATAATGCACTAGAGGAGGAGGGATCGTTACCATAATGCACTAGAGGAGGGGGGATCGTTACCATAATGCACTAGAGGAGGAGGGATCGTTACCATAATGCACCAGAGGAGGAGGGATTGTTACCATAATGCACTAGAGGAGGAGGGATCGTTACCATAATGCACTAGAGGAGGAGGGATCGTTACCATAATGCACTAGAGGAGGAGGGATTGTTACCATAATGCATTAGAGGAGGAGGGATCGTTACCATAATGCACTAGAGGAGGAGGGATCGTTACCATAATGCACTAGAGGAGGGGGGATCGTTACCATAATGCACTAGAGGAGGAGGGATCGTTACCATAATGCACTAGAGGAGGGGGGATCGTTACCATAATGCACTAGAGGAGTAGGGATCGTTACCATAATGCACTAGAGGAGGAGGGATCGTTACCATAATGCACTAGAGGAGGAGGGATCGTTACCATAATGCACTAGAGGAGGAGGGATCGTTACCATAATGCACTAGAGGAGGAGGGATCGTTACCATAATGCACTAGAGGAGGAGGGATCGTTACCATAATGCACTAGAGGAGGAGGGATCGTTACCATAATGCACTAGAGGAGGGGGGATCGTTACCATAATGCACTAGAGGAGGAGGGATCGTTACCATAATGCACTAGAGGAGGGGGGATCGTTACCATAATGCACTAGAGGAGGAGGGATCGTTACCATAATGCACTAGAGGAGGAGGGATTGTTACCATAATGCACTAGAGGAGGAGGGATCGTTACCATATTGCACTAGAGGAGGGGGGATCGTTACCATAATGCACTAGAGGAGGAGGGATCGTTACCATAATGCACTAGAGGAGGAGGGATCGTTACCATAATGCACTAGAGGAGGAGGGATCGTTACCATAATGCACTAGAGGAGGAGGGATCGTTACCATAATGCACTAGAGGAGGAGGGATCGTTACCATAATGCACTAGAGGAGGAGGGATCGTTACCATAATGCACTAGAGGAGGGGGGATCGTTACCATAATGCACTAGAGGAGGAGGGATCGTTACCATAATGCACTAGAGGAGGAGGGATTGTTACCATAATGCACTAGAGGAGGAGGGATCGTTACCATATTGCACTAGAGGAGGAGGGATCGTTACCATAATGCACTAGAGGAGGAGGGATCGTTACCATAATGCACTAGAGGAGGAGGGATTGTTACCATATTGCACTAGAGGAGGAGGGATCGTTACCATAATGCACTAGAGGAGGAGGGATCGTTACCATAATGCACTAGAGAGACAGAAAGAAAAATGTAATTTTGGGATTTGATTCTACAATAATCATAATTATCTTCAGTGAATTTCATATCATCTATTTAATTTAATCTCTGCCTTTAAAGCCATAACAATTGGAGACAATCTAATGAAGTAAATAGATGTCTTCGGTCTTAGATACGCACCTCCTTGTTTTAAGAGGCTGAAGCACTCTATGGGACAGACCAGGGATGTAAAGGAAATGCATATTTAATTAGAGGGAACCTTAAATGTTTCCCTGGCATTTCTACCAAATGAACCACCACTGTTTCCTGTCATTAAAGTCCATTTCTTAATAGTGTGTTAAATAAATAATGAGAGAGAGAGAGAGAGAGAGAGAGAGAGAGAGAGAGAGAGAGAGAGAGAGAGAGAGAGAGAGAGAGAGAGAGAGAGAGAACTATACCCACTAGTTATCAAAATCCAGAAAAGAGCTGTTAAAATCTACAACCACCTAAAAGGAAGCGATTCCCAAACCTTCCGTAATAAAGCCATCACCTACAGAGAGATGAACCTGGAGAAGAGTCCCCTAAACAAGCTGGTCCTGGGGCTTTGTTCACAAACACAAACAGACCCCACAGAGACCCAGGACAACAACACAATTAGACCCAACCACATCATGAGAAAACAAAAGGAGAATTACTTGACACATTGGAAAGATTTAACAAAAAAAACTGAGCAAACTAGAATGCTATTTGGCCCCTAAACAGAGAATACACAGTGGCAGAATACCTGACCACTGTGACTGACCCAAACTTAAGGAAAGCTTTGACTATGTACAGACTCAGTGAGCATAGCCTTGCTATTGAGAAAGGCCGCCGTAGACAGACCTGGCTCTCAAGAGAAGACAGGCTATGTGCACACTGTCCACAAAATTAGGTGGAAACTGAGCTGCACTTCCTAACCTCCTGCCAAATGTATGACCATATTAGAGACACATATTTCCTTTGGGTATTTTAAATGTAAGGACATAAAGGAATGGTTCTACTGGTTAGGGCCCTAGAAAGCATTGTGGTGTAGTGTAAAGTGTGTACTGGTTAGGGCCCTAGAAAGCATTGTGGTGTAGTGTATAGTGTGTACTAATACTATTGTTCTACATCACAATGTGCTTAATAAAGGTGGATTCACTGAACCTACACGTTACTATTGGCTGTGATATTCTTACTGTCGATCTACAGCATGACAATTGACTCTGTCTACACTCTTAGAAGGAAAGGTGCTATCTAGAACCTAAAAGGGTTCTTCAGCTATCCCTATAGGAGAACCCTTTGAAGAACCATTTTTATTTCCAGGTAGAACCCTTTTGGTTCCAGATAGAACCATTTTAGGTTTATTCTAGAACCTTTTCCACAGATGGTTCTACATGGAACCCAAAAGGGTTCTACCTGGAACTAAAAATGGTTCTTCAATGTGTTCTCCTTTGGGGACAGCCGAAGAACCCTTTTGGAACCCTTTTTTCTAAGAGTGTAGCAAAAGCACAAGGCAGAGGTAAAGCGAGGTTCAGCAGCTGAATTGGTTGGGACCACGCCACGTGATCATGCTTTCTTAATGATAGCGTCAGCAGCAACGGCCTGGTATGTTTCAAAACCGTAAATACATATTATTCATTGAAGCACATATTACAAATATGTCCACCCTCCTTTCTCTCTCCCTGTAGATATATTTTCTGAAATAACCTGTTCTCTCTCTCCCTATAGATGTATTTTCTGAAATAACCTGTTCTCTCTCTCCCTGTAGATGTATTTTCTGAAATAACCTGTTCTCTCTCTCCCTGTAGATATATTTTCTGAAATAACCTGTTCTCTCTCTCCATGTAGATGTCTTTTCTGAAATAACCTGGTCTCTCTCTCCCTGTAGATGTCTTTTCTGAAATAACCTGTTCTCTCTCCATGTAGATGTCTTTTCTGAAATAACCTGTTCTCTCTCTCCCTGTAGATGTATTTTCTGAAATAACCTGTTCTCTCTCTCCCTGTAGATGTATTTTCTGAAATAACCTGTTCTCTCTCTCCCTGTAGATGTATTTTCTGAAATAACCTGTTCTCGCTCTCCCTGTAGATGTCTTTTCTGAAATAACCTGTTCTCTCTCTCCCTGTAGTTATATTTTCTGAAATAACCTGTTCTCTCTCTCCCTGTAGATATATTTTCTGAAATAACCTGTTCTCTCTCTCCCTGTAGATATATTTTCTGAAATAACCTGGATCCACTACAGAAGGGAAGGAGACTATGATATGATCTTTATTAGCTGTATAGTTCCCCTAGTGGTGAGATATGAGGCCAACCAAGCTTCTAGTGTTCATTGTAATATTCCTAGTGGTGAATATTACTGAAATGGTATTAGCTAGTATAATTGATTAAATTAATTTTTATAATATTAATCATTAACATATTTGACAGACTGCTGATTTTGAAATTATTCTTGTCTATTTGTAAAATAATTAAAATACCTGTGAAAAAAGCTGAAACATAATTTAACATTTAAATTTAAAACTATGTTTTATATGCTTTGTAAAAATATGCATGTCACGTTGTATGAAAAGGATTGGGAGACAGGCGCAGGAATGCATAATAATTTATTTTTTTATTTCTACCCAAATTGCAACAAGTATATATGTAACGGCACGGGGACGAAGCCAAAAACAAACACGCATACAAGAACACAGGACTGTGACCCAAACAAAAGAGCGAGGTAAACATTGAATAAATACACAGGGCGAGACCCGTAATAAATACACGGGACGAGACCCGTAATAAATACACGGGACGAGACCCGTTATAAATACACGGGACGAGACCCGTAATAAATACACGGGACGAGACCCGTAATAAATACACGGGACGAGACCCGTAATAAATACACAGGGCGAGACCCGTAATAAATACACAGGGCGAGACCCGTAATAAATACACGGGACGAGACCCGTAATAAATACACAGGGCGAGACCCGTAATAAATACACGGGGCGAGACCCGTAATAAATACACGGGACGAGACCCGGAATAAATACACGGGACGAGACCCGGAATAAATACACGGGACGAGACCCGTAATAAATACACGGGCGAGACCCGTAATAAATACACGGGACGAGACCCGTAATAAATACACGGGGCGAGACCCGTAATAAATACACGGGGCGAGACCCGTAATAAATACACGGGACGAGACCCGTAATAAATACACGGGACGAGACCCGTAATAAATACACGGGGCGGACCCGTAATAAATACACGGGGCGAGACCCGTAATAAATACACGGGGCGGACCCGTAATAAATACACGGGCGAGACCCGTAATAAATACACGGGGCAGACCCGTAATAAATACACGGGACGAGACCCGTAATAAATACACGGGACGAGACCCGTAATAAATACACGGGACGAGACCCGTAATAAATACACGGGGCGAGACCCGTAATAAATACACGGGACGAGACCCGTAATAAATACACGGGACGAGACCCGTAATAAATACACGGGGCGAGACCCGTAATAAATACACAGGGCGAGACCTGTAATAAATAGAAGGGACGAGACCCACACAATATGACACGGGAAGAGACCGGTAATCACGTTGGCACATAAATGCAGCACGAAAGCCAAAATAACAAGTGCAAGTACTCACAAGCCCAACGGACATGGGAACAACAGACATGGGAACAATACTAGTCAGACAAATCAGGGGAAATGGGAACCAGGTGTGCGTAACGAGACAGTTCAGAGACACATAGAAAACCAGGAGACATTGACCTCCGGAACTGGTGCATGAAATGAGCAACAGTACCGGAGGGCTCCGTGACAATGCATTTGATAAAACAATTTCTGCGGGGTAATCAGATTATGAGCGTCAGATTATGAGAGTTGACACGTCTGAGGATATGGCTCTATAAACCATGTTGATCATAGTATGGTGTTTAAATAGATTTTACATGGGTGTTAGTGTTCAGATTTCACCACGCATCAGACCACTGGGACTGACTGAAACATATTCATGATATATACTATATGTATGGTAACAGGGAAAACCCGCTTATAGTCAATTTGAGTCTGTGGTAATTGTTTATCTGTAGACACACTTTCATCCAATGCATAAATTGAGCTGTTGCTAGCACGGTGGACATTTTGTTGTCTGGGCCTCGGTGTGGAACGTGGCAGGCAGCTCTTCCGTGTGGAAAACCTGGTGCCATAAATGTCATTTCAAAATCTCTTTGCATAAAAATAGGAGGAGAGGAAGAATAATAAACAGAGATCTGCAGGGCCAACAACACTATCAGGCCTGTTGTATCAGCTATAACTATACAACAACACTATCAGGCCTGTTGTATCAGCTATAACTATACAACAACACTATCAGGCCTGTTGTATCAGCTATAACTATACAACAACACTATCAGGCCTGTTGTATCAGCTATATCTATACAACAACACTATCAGGCCTGTTGTATCAGAAGCCCAGGAAATACACACTCACTGTTGCATATCTACCTCCCAATACAAATACCTAATGCATCATGGATATATGCAAATACACGTTCATAACCTGGACATTATGTTGTTCAAATAAATTGGTTGGCAGTCACTCTCCATGGTTTGTGTTTCTGTGTGCCAGCCACCACCCTCAGTATTAAAAGGAAACAGGTTTGGCCTGATCATAGTCCTCGGCAGCAGGTACTGCAGAAGAAGAAGGGGACTCTCCTCGACTACGCGTATTCTTAAGCAATAACAACGTGATCCGTATTATCCACCCAAGAATACCCGTCATCGAAGAGAATCTTTAACACAGAGGGGCAATAATGGGAATCGCATCATCAAGGTCCTCAGTCGGTCCCAGGACAGAGAGAGGCACTGTATCAACATCATTGATTGAAGACTCCTTGCAGCGAAAGACAAGCTCCCATCAAAGGCTTTTCTGCAAATAGAAATTAACACCAGTGCATTGTTCAATCCAAAACCCAATTGTTTTGTAAAACAACCTTCTCTTCCAAGTGTCGGCATCTCTCTCTCTCATTTACTCCCTCTTTCATTCTCTCTCTCATTTACTCCCTCTTTCATTCTCTCTCTCATTTACTCCCTCTTTCATTCTCTCTCTCATTTACTCCCTCTTTCATTCTCTCTCTCATTTACTCCCTCTTTCATTCTCTCTCTCATTTACTCCCTCTTTCATTCTCTCTATCATTTACTCCCTCTTTCATTCTCTCTCTCATTTACTCCCTTTCATTCTCTCTCTCATATACTCCCTCTTTCATTCTCTCTCTCATTTACTCCCTCTTTCATTCTCTCTCTCATTTACTCCCTCTTTCATTCTCTCTCTCATATACTCCCTCTTTCATTCTCTCTCTCATATACTCCCTTTTTCATTCTCTCTCTCATATACTACCTCTTTCATTCTCTCTCTCACACATGCCAGTAGTGTAAGAAATAGAGCTCCAAAAGAGGTGAGAGGTAAGGGGGTGGTGTGTGGGGCAACTAGCCCCCTCATCATGCTCTTACCTGGGCCAAAGGTGGTCTGAAGCCCTGCCCTCCTTGGAAGTCCTGGTGGTCCTGTCCTCTAACAGCCATCTATAAGAAGGAGGAGATTCCATTTTAGCCTTAATCTCTCTTCAGTTTACGCCTTAATCTCGTACAACATATACAGATATAGGACTTTAAACAGTTTCTCTCTGCAGGAAAATAATGTGAATTATTGTGTGGATGGACCTTTTTGTAGGGGTTGACAAATCTTTTGTTAGGGCAAATCAAGTCAGAAATATTCAAGTGGAAATTAAAAATTTTAAAATCCTTTAAACATTAAATACACTACAAGTTTGCATTGGAGAACATAAATAGGACATGTCCTGCACCAAGAGGGGGATTAAATTAAGATCCTACATCTGTAGAGGTTAGTGCTGAACACAGCCAAAACAACAGCCAAAACGTTCATGAGAGAAATCAAGTCAAGAACTATGTGGGATGCTGGGCTAAAGAGAGTTGTAGTTTTCATTATTCAACTTAGTTCAGCGCAAACACATGGTAATTAACTACAATGACCATAATCCATTCTGCCGGTTCTTTCCGGCTTGGCCTACTACACTAGGTTAGATACACAGACCACATGACAGAGGAATGTGCACAACACAACCATGAGAGAAAGGGACAGAGACAGTTTGCTTACCTGCTTTGCAGAACTAGTCAAATGATTTAGTCAGACAGGATGAGTTATAATGATGGTCTGGTTGTCTGGCTGGCTGCTACTTCCTGAGCAGAGTTATAATGATGGTCTGGTTGTCTGGCTGGCTGCTACTCCCTGAGCACAGTTATAATGATGGTCTGGTTGTCTGGCTGGCTGCTACTTCCTGAGCACAGTTGAGATGATGGTCTGGTTGTCTGGCTGGCTGCTACTTCCTGAGCACAGTTGAGATGATGACTTTAACCTTTTACTGCGTTGGGTTGAAAAAGGGTCGCACAGAGTGTTTCTTGGAAGTCTTAAACAAATCTACTTTGAAACAAAAGTACACATCTCACACACATGGTTATGGGCTTTAAAAAAAAGAAGGCAAATGTACCATGTCAGATATAGAGTTGAAATGTATTACATTATGAGTTAGCATCCCAATATTACACAGAAGATTTAAATACAACAAAACCATTTGACATAAAAACATTTTGTTTATTAATTATGAAATTATTAAATATATTAAATTCCACCCATGAGGCCACTAGGTCATTTGACTGCAGGAAAGGAATTTAAAATAATTATGTCATCAAATAAAAACTAAGTAACATACACAACTGAAATATTGTATTATGTCATAGTAATTTACCATTTTTCTATTGTTGTCTACCCAATGACGACCTGACATTAGGCTTTGGAATGTCCAATAAAAAGCTCTAAAATCATTTCAATGTCATTATTTCATAATGCACTGATACATGTTTAAAAAGATACTTGAAACTGACATCGAAAACAATTATAGTTTTTTTTTAAATAATTTAACTGAAACCGAACCAACCTCAGAAATCACTAATTGATTTGTACTACTAGAGGTTATGGGTCACAACAACAACCACCCATCGCCTTTAAACCTGAATACATTGTAGAATGACCATAGTTCCATAATATGACCATACATAGTAATATGACCATAGTTCCATAATATGACCATACATAGTAATATGACCATAGTTCCATAATATGACCATACATAGTAATATGACCATAGTTCCATAATATGACCATACATAGTAATATGACCATAGTTCCATAATATGACCATACATAGTAATATGACCATAGTTCCATAATATGACCATACATAGTAATATGACCATAGTTCCATAATATGACCATACATAGTAATATGACCATAGTTCCATAATATGACCATACATAGTAATATGACCATAGTTCCATAATATGACCATACATAGTAATATGACCATAGTTCCATAATATGACCATACATAGTAATATGACCATAGTTCCATAATATGACCATACATAGTAATATGACCATAGTTCCATAATATGACCATACATAGTAATATGACCATAGTTACATAATATGACCATAGTTGACCATAGTTCCTGAATATGATCATAGCCCTAGTGCAGCTCATTAACATCCCACAGTCAACCTACCACGGTCCTCCTAAAGGATCCGGTAAAATCAAACATACTAAGACAAAGCTTTTAATGCCAGGAGGCAGGTATACAATGGGATTATTTTAAAATGATTCTGTCCTGAATGTCAGACTAACTGAGACAGCAGGAGTCAGACTAACTGAGACAGCAGGAGTCAGACTAACTGAGACAGCAGGAGTCAGACTAACTGAGACAGCAGGACTAACTGAGACAGCAGGAGTCAGACTAACTGAAACAGCAGGAGTCAGACTAACTGAGACAGCAGGAGTCAGACTAACTGAGACAGCAGGAGTCAGACTAACTGAGACAGCAGGACTAACTGAGACAGCAGGACTAACTGAGACAGCAGGAGTCAGACTAACTGAGACAGCAGGAGTCAGACTAACTAAAACAGCAGGAGTCAGACTAACTGAGACAGCAGGAGTCAGACTAACTGAGACAGCAGGAGTCAGACTAACTGAGACAGCTGGAGTCAGACTAACTGAGACAGCAGGACTAACTGAGACAGCAGGACTAACTGAGACAGCAGGACTAATTGAGACAGCAGGACTAATTGAGACAGCAGGACTAATTGAGACAGCAGGATTCAGACTAACTGAGACAGCAGGAGTCAGACTAACTGAAACAGCAGGAGTCAGACTAACTGAGACAGCAGGACTAACTGAGACAGCAGGACTACCTGAGACAGCATGAGTCAGACTAACAGAGACAGCAGGAGTCAGACTAACTGACACAGCAGAAGTCAGACTAACTGAGACAGCAGGATTCAGACTAACTGAGACAGCAGGAGTCAATTAGATTGTATTCCAAAGCATACACTGACTATCCTTATATTCAATCAAATCAATCCAATTAAATCTGTGAATTGGAAAAAATGTATTATCAAAAATGAACAAGAATTAAAAATATACACTACCGTTCAAAAGTTTGGGGTCACTTAGAAATGTCCTTGTTGTTGAAAGAAAAGCACATTTTTTGTCCATTAAAATAACATCAAATTTATCAGAAATACAGTGTAGAAATTGTTAATGTTGTAAATGACTATTGTAGCTAATCCAAGTTTATCATTTTAAAAGGCTAATTGATCATTAGAAAACCCTTTTGCAATTATGTTAGCACAGCTGAAAACTGTTGTGCTGATTAAAGAAGTAATAAAACTGGCCTTCTTTAGACTAGTTGAGTATCTGGAGCATCAGCATTTTATGGGTTTGATTACAGGCTCAAAATGGCCAGAAACAAACTTTCTTCTGAAACTTGTCAGTCTATTCTTGTTCTGAAAAATGAAGGCTATTCCATGCAAGAAAATGCCAAGAAACTGAAGATCTCGTACAACACTGTGTACTACTCCCTTCACAGAACAGTGCAAACTGTCTCTAACCAGAATAGAAAGAGGAGTGGGAGGCCCACAAATGCTGATGCTCCAGATACACAGTTTTCAGCTGTGCTAACATAATTGCAAAAGGTTTTTCTAATGATCAATTAGCCTTTTAAAATTATAAACTTGTATTAGCTAACACAACGTGCCACTGGAACACAGGAGTGATGGTTGCTGATAATGGGCCTCTGCAGTTTCCAGCTACAATAGTTATTCACAACATTAACAATGTCTACACTGTATTCCTGATCAATTTTATGTTATTTTAATGGACAAAAAAAATTGCTTTTCTTTCAAAACCAAGGACATTTCTAAGTGACCCCAAACCTTTGAATGGTAGTGTATATATTATTTTATGATTCTGAATAGTAAAAGTGATTAAATGTGTTTTTCATATAAAATGTGAGGTGTGTTTGTGAAATGTGAATTTACCAAGGGCCCTAATTTTTTTAAACGATAATATTCCAAATTAGAGTAATAATTAAATTCTTATAGGAATGCATGAATAATGTATGATCAGTCAAAGCAATTTCATTCCAACTCTGTCATGTCCTGATATGTTTCACCTGTCTGTGTTTGTCCCCTCCCCACACCAGGTGCACCCTATCACCATCATTAATCAGTTTGTGTATTTAGCATCTTGGGTGCTGTTGGCATTTGCCAGATCGTCTTGCTTAGTCAGTCGTTTCCAGCACTCCCTTGTATTAGTAACTCTGCCAGTCTGTTTCCCGGTATTTGGACCTCTACCTGCCTGTTGGATTACGTTCCTGTCTAGCCCCCTCATGTGCCTTCGACCATCTGATCTGCTGCCAAACGAACTCTGCCTGCATTACGGATTACGAGCCTGTCTACTCCTCTGCACTGCCAGTCTTCTTATTCCCGGTACCGAACGCTGCCTGGACCACGACTACGAGCCTGACTCCCCTTATTGGACGACTGCCATTCAGACTCCCTGTTACGAACATTGCCTGTCCTTGACTACGAACCTGTCTCGCCCTATATTTTCTATTAAACAGTCAATCATATCTCTGCCTCCGTGTCCGCTTTTGGGTCCCCTATATGACGGATTATGTGATCCCATCAAAGATGAACTCGCTGCCCGAGAGGTGCCTCCCAGTTTAGACAGCCTCATCTCCATTGCCATGCGTATAGGAAGTAGACTTCAGGAACGAAATCGGGAGAGAGAAAATCGTCATCCTGCTCAGGCACTTCCGCATTTCGGCGGACCGGGTGGTAGAGCGTCACCGGGACTGCCGGAACCACCCGAATTCTTCCGGGAACCACTGAGGGCGTCCGAGGTCCTTACATCTGAACCCATGCAAATAAGGAGGGCACAGCTGACGCCCGAGGAACGTCGACGCAGGATAGACAGTCGCAGCTGCCTCTACTGTGGGGAGAAAGGACATTATGCAGCCGGTTGTCCTTTAAAAGGGGCGGGCTCATCAGTAACTGCAGGAATACGGGTGAGTCAAACTAAAACCCCATGGGTACCCCCGGTTCGTTTTCCTTTTCCTGCCACTATTATTTGGAATTCCCAAACCCTTAAAGTAAATGTCCTTATGGATTCAGGAGCTGACGACTGTTTTATTGATAACTCCCTTCTGGTCAAATTAGGCATTCCTTCACGCCCTCTAAGCACACCCATCGAGGCCACAGCCCTGGACGGTCGTTCTATTGGGCGGGTGTCCCAGATATCGGTGCCCGTTACTCTGATCCTGTCTGGCAACCACAGGGAGGAGATCCAGTTCCTGCCCTTACACTCCCCTAACGCTCCTATTGTGTTAGGCCATTCTTGGCTTGTTAAACACAACCCTCACATTGATTGGATTACCGGTTCTGTTACAAACTGGAGCCCCTTTTGCCTTGCTCATTGTCTGAGAGCTGCACCTCATGTTCTTACCAGACAGGTTTCACAGGCCACGGCGGACATCGATTTGTCATCTGTCCCCTCCGAATACTGGGATCTAAGGGAGGTTTTCAATAAGTCTCGGGCTACCTCGCTACCTCCTCATCGGCCATACGACTGTGCCATAGACCTCCATCCAGGCACATCACCCCCCCGTGGACGTCTGTACTCCTTGTCCGGTCCGGAGACGAGGGCCATGGCAGATTATGTAGAGGCCTCCCTCAGGGCTGGGATTATTCGGCCATCTTCCTCTTCTGCTGGTGCAGGGTTTTTCTTCGTTGCCAAAAAGGATAAGACTCTTCGCCCATGCATTGACTACCGGGGTCTTAATGACATCACGGTGAAGAATCGTTATCCACTCCCTCTGCTGGCCTCCGCGTTTGAACTGCTCCAGGGAGCCACGATCTTCTCTAAACTGGACCTCCGAAATGCATACCACCTGGTACGGATACGAGAAGGGGATGAATGGAAGACGGCGTTCAACACGGCTAGTGGACACTACGAATACCTGGTGATGCCATTTGGGCTGACTAACGCTCCCGCTGTCTTCCAGGCTCTGGTTAACGATGTGCTCCGGGACATGATTAATCGTTTTGTCTTCGTGTATCTGGATGACATTTTGATATTCTCCCACTCTGCCCAGGAACACACAGCACATGTACGACAGGTTCTCCAGCGTTTATTAGAAAATCAGCTGTTTGTAAAAGCAGAGAAGTGCGAGTTCCATCGCTCTGTCATTCCTTTCCTGGGTTACATAGTGGCCGCGGGTAGCATCCGGATGGATCCTGGCAAGATCCAAGCCGTCACTGATTGGCCACAGCCCTCTTCACGCCTGGATCTGCAACGCTTCCTGGGGTTTGCCAATTTTTATCGACGGTTCATCCGAAATTACAGCATTTTGGCGGCCCCACTCACTGCCCTGACCTCAACTAAAGTGAGCTTTGTGTGGTCACCCCAAGCAGCCCAGGCCTTCACTGCCCTCAAACAGCGCTTCACGTCAGCCCCCATTTTGATTCACCCAGACCCAGCCCGGCAATTTGTAGTGGAGGTAGATGCCTCCAATATCGGCGTGGGGGCTGTGTTGTCGCAAAGGTCAGACAACGATCAGAAGCTGCATCCATGTGCGTTCCTCTCCCGTCGTCTGACACCTGCTGAAGTAAATTATGACGTCGGCAACCGGGAATTGCTGGCGGTCAAGACGGCATTGGAGGAGTGGAGACATTGGCTGGAGGGGGCGGAACAACCATTTATAGTGTGGACAGACCACAAGAATCTTGAGTACCTACGCTCAGCCAGGAGACTCAATGCCCGACAAGCCAGATGGGCTCTGTTTTTTACTCGTTTCGATTTCACCCTGTCTTATCGGCCTGGCTCAAAGAATACAAAACCAGACGCCCTCTCCCGTGTGTTCAGCCCTACTGCTTCGGTCCAAGGAAATGAACGCATTCTCCCTGTCTCTTGTCTGGCCACGTCCTTGGTCTGGGGCATTGAAGAGGCTGTGCGTAATGCGCAACAGTTGAGCCCTGACCCAGGAGGGGGTCCGCCGGGCTGCCTGTTCGTACCTGACCCTGTTCGATCCCGAGTCCTGGAATGGGGTCATTCGTCGAGATTGACCTGCCACCCCGGCGCTCGTCGGACCCTGGCGTTTATACGGCGACGATTTTGGTGGCCCACCATGGGGGTGGATGTCCCCTCTTTTGTCTCGGCCTGCATGGTGTGCAACCGAAGCAAGACGTCCCGCCAGGCCCCAGCTGGTCTCCTGCAGCCTCTCCCTGTCCCTCATCGTCCATGGTCACATCTCTCCCTGGACTTTGTCACAGGTCTGCCACTATCCGACGGCAATACCGCCATCCTCACCGTAGTAGACCGGTTTTCGAAGGCGGCACACTTTATCCCCCTGCCTAAGTTGCCATCGGCCAAGGAGACTGCCCAATTGATGGTACAGCACGTTTTCCGGATCCACGGATTACCCATTGACATCGTCTCCGACCGGGGCCCTCAGTTCACTTCCCAGTTCTGGAGGGCTTTCTGCACCCTTATTGGCTCTTCTATCAGCCTGTCCTCAGGATTCCACCCAGAGTCTAACGGCCAATCAGAGCGGGCCAATCAAGACCTAGAAACGGTGCTACGTTGCCTGGTTTCGGACAATCCCACCACCTGGAGCCGGCAACTCGTTTGGGTGGAATATGCCCGTAACACCCTGCCTTCCTCCGCTACTGGGCTTTCGCCCTTCGAGTGCTCCTTGGGATACCAGCCTCCGCTGTTTCCGGAGCAGGAAGAGGAGGTTGGCGTCCCGTCGGCCCAGTTGTTTGTCAGGCGCTGCCGTCGGACCTGGAGAAAGGCCCGGGCTGTTCTACTACGGACAAATACCAGGTATCGACGGCAGGCCGACCGTCGCAGGACCCAGGCTCCCCACTACCGTGTTGGCCAGAGGGTGTGGCTGTCCACCCGAGATCTGCCCCTTCGGGTGGAAAGTCGCAAGCTTGCATCCCGTTACATCGGCCCTTATCAGATCTCCCGGGTTATCAATCGATCAGCTATACGCCTCATGTTGCCCCGGTCCCTCCGCATTAATCCTACCTTTCATGTGTCCCGTGTAAAACCTGTATCTCACTGTCCTTTGTCTCCTGTTCCCAGGCCTGCCCCTCCTCCTCGGGTTATTGACAACCAACCTGCATGGACGGTGCGTCGCCTCCTGAGAGTCCGTCCCCGGGGCCGGGGTTTCCAGTACCTGGTTGACTGGGAGGGCTACGGGCCGGAGGAGCGGTCTTGGGTCTCTACCAGGGACATCCTCGACCCGGAGCTCATCGCCGACTTTCATCGCCGGCATCCCGGTCAGCCAGGTATGCACCCGGGTCGGTCGCCAGGTGGCGCCCGTAGGGGGAGGGGTACTGTCATGTCCTGATATGTTTCACCTGTCTGTGTTTGTCCCCTCCCCACACCAGGTGCACCCTATCACCATCATTAATCAGTTTGTGTATTTAGCATCTTGGGTGCTGTTGGCATTTGCCAGATCGTCTTGCTTAGTCAGTCGTTTCCAGCACTCCCTTGTATTAGTAACTCTGCCAGTCTGTTTCCCGGTATTTGGACCTCTACCTGCCTGTTGGATTACGTTCCTGTCTAGCCCCCTCATGTGCCTTCGACCATCTGATCTGCTGCCAAACGAACTCTGCCTGCATTACGGATTACGAGCCTGTCTACTCCTCTGCACTGCCAGTCTTCTTATTCCCGGTACCGAACGCTGCCTGGACCACGACTACGAGCCTGACTCCCCTTATTGGACGACTGCCATTCAGACTCCCTGTTACGAACATTGCCTGTCCTTGACTACGAACCTGTCTCGCCCTATATTTTCTATTAAACAGTCAATCATATCTCTGCCTCCGTGTCCGCTTTTGGGTCCCCTATATCTGTCGTTGTGTCAAACTCATTCTAATTGATCTGAATACAAGTCTCCAACTAATCAATATCCACAATTATTTCATGGATCGTTTTGTAAAACGAAAAGATTTGATCATCTGCATATATATGAATAATTTATATGAATAATATATATGAATACTATATATGAATACTATATATGAATAATATATATCAATAATATATATGAATAATATGTATGAATACTAAATATGAATACTATATATGAATAATATATATGAATAATATATATCAATAATATATATGAATACTATATATGAATACTATATATGAATAATATATATCAATAATATATATGAATACTATATATCAATAATATATATCAATAATATATATGAATATATATTATTCATATATATTATTGATATATATATGAATAATATATATCAATAATATATATGAATACTATATATGAATACTATATATGAATAAACTCTTCTTCTTGACTTCACCAATCAAACATGACATATAACTAGAACTACTGATAGAACAAAAGAAAACATTGTGACAGTTAATCAATTAAATCAAAACACGTACAAATATATCATTATAATCCATTCATCACTCTACATTACTATACTGTTATAACTACTATATTACCTACTATATCATATATTACAAGGCAATGTATATATTGACAAAACTAACAGAATGGACACAATGAAAAACATGCAGCAATTTTTGTTCAGCTTACCTAAACCACAATTTAGACCCGGTTTGCCTCCCCTCGCCCCTCTCCCCTCTCCCCTCTCCTCTCCATTCTCCCCCTTGCCATCTCCTCTCTCCTCTCTCCTCTCTCCTCTATCCTCTCGCCATCTCCTCTCCTCTCTCCCCGCTCCCCTCTCCACTCTCCCCCTTCCTCTCTCCTCTCTCTTCTCTCCTCTCTCCTCTCCCCTCTCCCCTGTCCTCTCTCCTCTCTCCTCTCTCCTCTCTCCTCTCTCCTCTCTCCTCTCCACTCTCCCCCTTGCCATCTTATCTCTCCTCTCTCCTCTCCTCTCTCCTCTCTCCTCTCTCCCCCTTGCCATCTTATCTCTCCTCTCTCCTCTCTCCTCTCTCCTCTCTCCTCTCTCCTCTCTCCTCTCTCCTCTCCCCTATACCCTCTCCTCTCTCCTCTCCACTCTCCCCCTTGCCATTGTCTCTCTCCTCTCTCCTCTCTCCTCTCTCCTCTCCCCTCTCCACTCTCCCCTCTCCACTCTCCCCCTTTCCATCCCCTCTCCTCTCTCCCCCTTGTCATCCCCTCTCCCCTCTCCCCTCTCCTCTCTCCTCTCTCCTCTCTCCTCTCTCCTCTCTCCTCTCTCTTCTCCACTCTCCCCCTTGCCATATCCTCTCTCCTCTGTCCTCTCTCCTCTCCACTCTCCCCCTTGCCATATCCTCTCTCCTCTCTCCTCTCTCCTCTCTCCTCTCTCCTCTCTCCTCTCTCCTCTCCTCTCTCCTCTCTCCCCTTCCCATCTCCTCTCTCCACTCTCCACTCTCCTCTCTCCACTCTCCACTCTCCCCTTCCCATCTCCTCTCTCCTCTCTCCTCTCTCCTTCCCATCTCCCATCTCCTCTCTCCTCTCTCCTCTCTCCTCTCAGGCTGGACCACTTCTCTCTGCTCTCTAAAGTAGCCTGAATGATCCCCACAGTGTTGTTGAGAGCTGGGACATGCTCCCAACACACCAGCCATTGTACCCCACACACACAAGCCCAAATCTGGTCAGATAACCCCATCCATCCACCCCCATCCATCCACCTCCAACCCTATGTCTATTTCAATCCCTGATATATATACACAGAATAAGCTAACCTATAGATGCATGGACAGAAAGTGTCATTATTCAAAGTTCTGCTAGGGTTCCTTGGCTTGAATAACACTTTTCATCTGATTTATTTAAATCCTCACAGATATATATCAGTACTTAGACCACCATGCGTATATAACAGTACTTAGACCACCATGCGTTTAGAAACAGTGAAAAACTATTGGTTGGTTGGTCAGAATATCTCTGGATGAATCTGTATTCTCTTCCTCACTCCTCCACACCTCCCTCCTCCTCCTCTTCCTCACTCCTCCACATCTCCCTCCTCTTCTTCGATATGAGAGGTTCTCGCCTCGCGCCTCTGCCAGATAAAACCCCCCTAACTTACCGGACCCTTTTCTGATTGCAATTGAATTGCGTTCTATGAATATGGTAACACATCACACCACAGGAGACAATCCTATGAAATAAATAATGTCACCAGAAAGTAAAACACACCAATACACATAACGGGATGGCAAAGAACACACAAAAAACAAACATCCACGCAAAAATGACACCAAACTCCTTTTGTATGTTCACCATGAGTGTTGATCAGTACAGCAGAGAAGAAGAACACATGACTTCGTTGTGGGATGAGAAGGGAAAAACAGGGAATTGTGACACATCCGCCTGTGTTGAAGCGTTAGCCTCTTACCCCGGGAGTGTTGGTCCAGGCTGGTGTCTGATCCCCTTCCTCAGATCAGATATGCCGGTGATTGTAAGGCATATCGCCTTGCTTTGGTGTTTCCAATGCGCAGGCAGCCCCCTCGCAGTCCCAGCGTGTAGCTGTAGCGCCTAACGTGTCAGTCAGTCAGTAAGCCAGTCAACCAGCGAGTCAGCCAGCCAGAAGTAGCAGCAGCAGTAGCAGTAGCCTCTCAGGGAAGGATGATGATCAACAAAAGGATCAAACCCACTCTCCTCTCTGCACCGGAGAGAGCAGTGAATGAACTTACAGCAAGAGAGAGAGCGTGAGAGGCAGAGTGAGAGAGGGATGGGAGAGAGAGAGAGATGGGAGAGAGAGAGACAGAGAGAGGAGAGATAGAGAGAGGTTGCGTGTGGTGTGTGTGTGTGTGATAGAAAGAGAGAGAGAGAGAGAGAGAGAGAGAGAGAGAGAGAGAGAGAGAGAGAGAGAGAGAGAGAGAGAGAGAGAGAGAGAGAGAGAGAGAGAGAGAGAGAGAGAGACAGAGAGAGAGAGAGAGAGAGAGAGAGAGAGAGAGACAGAGAGAGAGAGAGAGAGAGAGAGAGAGAGAGAGAGAGAGAGAGAGAGGGAGAGAGAGAGAGACAGAGAGAGAGAGAGAGAGAGAGAGAGAGAGAGAGAGAGAGAGAGAGAGAGAGAGAGAGAGAGAGGGAGAGAGAGAGAGAGAGGGAGAGAGAGAGAGACAGAGAGAGAGAGAGAGAGAGAGAGAGAGAGAGAGAGAGAGAGAGAGAGAGAGAGACAGAGAGAGTGAGACAGAGAGAGAGAGAGAGAGAGAGAGACAGAGAGAGAGAGAGAGAGATTAAAGGAGGAGTAGTACAGGGACCACAAACCCATTGTATTTCCTTGGAATAAAGGAGGGAGAGATTTATTTCAGGCTGATGTAAGGTTGTCTTAATGCCAACAAAGCCTTTTAACTTCCCACAATGGGATGACTTTTGAAGCTGACATTTTCTATTATGGAGGCCTAAAATGATTTGAACAGGATTTTTTTCATGATGATGGTCTGATCAGAGATTATTCCTGGTGATCAAATATAAGATAAGCACTGTGGCCCTAACCAAGTGAGATTCTAAGCAAATATATTATTATTACAATTACATTTAACACAATACAACACACAATTCATAAGGCTATATTTTGAGGGCCTAGTTTTATCCTATTACAGTGACCTGAAACTCATGGTTTACAGGCCACAATAGGCCTGCAAGTCATATTGTGCTGGCTTGCCAAGTGGCCTGTAATTCCTATTGGAATCCAGACAGAGTAGGGGTATGCAACATTTGGCATTTTTTATTCACCTTCATTCAGAATGCCTGCCGGGATTGGAAGATTAAGCTATGATACTACCTAAACCATCTAAACTGTAACAACTATTTCAGTAATGGGGGCAGTAAGTCCAAGTAACAGATTGGATTACTTTGGAAAAAATATGTTTTACTTATATATGAGTAGCATAACATTAATTAATCAATCAAGGTATTTGCAAAAACAATGATATTGAAACAAACAATTCTAAAAATCAACCTCCAATAGAGCATGCTGGGAAATATTATAATGATGGGCGTGGTTTTGGTTCAACACTGGTTATTAACACCAAACACTGGGGTTCTTCTACAACCAATGAGTGTTAATTTAGCACTTACAGAGTTAACTGAATTCCTGAATCAACACTAGAAATGTTACACGAAAAAATCAACGCTAGGTAACCTGGCCATTTTGCTGTGTATGATTCTAATACAAAGTAGACAAATGAATCAGAGCTCAGAGCACAGCCCTTTACTGCCCCCTATTGATCGCTGCTGGTCTCACCTCACAGACCCAGCAGCACCAGGCTCTACTCATTGTTCTGTTGGTCTCACCTCACAGACCCAGCAGCACCAGGCTCTACTCATTGTTCTGTTGGTCTCACCTCACAGACCCAGGAGCACCAGGCTCTACTCATTGTTCTGTTGGTCTCACCTCACAGACCCAGCAGCACCAGGCTCTACTCACTGTCCTGTCAAATGATGTGTCATTGTGAAGACATACTAAGGACTGTATTTTAAGGGAATTACTATTATTACCCCAAATGATATCATACACACATTTAGCTATTAAAGTATCTCTTCCTGTCATTTACCTGTACAGTTTGTGTAAACATGCAAGTATTCACTTATCTGTAAATATAACTGTATACCTAACTGTACAGCTAATTTAACCATGCAAAATGTTCACTTACCTGTTCATTTACCCAGTCTGTCTATTAAGTAAACTATTATTACCCTCGCTCATATCATACGCATTTTTAGCTACTGAAGTATTTCTCTGCCATCGACCTGTATAGTATAGTTAACCATCCAACATCCACCAATGTATAGTGTACATATTCAGCCAACCACTCATACTATGCAATATCTTTTTATAGCATTTTTTTTGCACTCCAGATATCTTGTATTTCTATACTTTTTCATACTGCCGCTCTATGTATCATGTACCGTGTATCTGTCTTTTGTGTACTTTCGTTGTGGCATTTTGCACCTGCCCTGTGTTTTGTTGTAGCTGCTTGACAATGAAATTTCCCCCCCCGGGGGATCAATAAAGTACCTTATCTATCTATCTATCTATCTATCTATCTATCTATCTATCTATCTATCTATCTATCTATCTATCTATCTATCTATCTATCTATCTATCTATCTATCTATCTATCTATCTATCTATCTATCTATCTATCAATTAGAGCTGAATAGCAAATAATTATTTATGATGCAAAGCCATTCAAGGAGACAAACAAACAAACTGTATGCAAACTAAACAAAGGAAATGCATGCGTAAGACTCTCTATTCTACTGGAAAGGTAGAGAGATGAAAGGAGAGATAGGGCAGAGAGCGAGAGAGAGATGGTGAGGCCAAAGACAGAAGGAAGCAGAAGCTTGAGGTAAGAGTGACTGTTGAGATACTGGGGAAATGGAGGGATTAAAGAATGCTCTCTGTTTCTTAACCTCTACAGGATCGTGTCCCGCCCTCTGGACGGTTGAGCTAACGTGCGCTAATGTGATTAGCATGACATTGTAAGTAACAAGAACATTTCCTAGGACAAAGACATATATTATATGGGCAGAAAGCTTAAATTATTGTTAATCTAACTGCACTGTCCAATTTACAGGAACTAATACAGTGAAAGAATAGCAAGCTATTGTTTGAGGAGAGTGCACAGTTTTGTACTTGAAAATGTCTCAATAAACCAATTAGGCACATTTGGGCAGATTTGATACAACATTTTGAACAGAAATGCAATTGTTCATTGGATCAGTCTAAAACTTTGCACACACAATGCTGCCATCTAGTGACCAAAATCTAAATTGTGCCTGGACTCCTAAGCGATATGAAGAAAAAAACGCATGTTTTTTTCTTTGTATTATCTTTTACCAGATCTAATGTGTTATATTCTCCTATATATCCTTGATTCAGGTCCTGAGCTACAGGCAGTTAGATTTGGGTATGTCATTTTAGGTGAAAATGTAAAGAAAGGGTCCGATCCTTAAAGTGTCCAGTGATTTCTAGTCTATGCCTCTAGGCAGCAGCCTCTAATGTGCTAGTGATGGCTGTTTAACTGTCTGATGGCCTTCAGATAGAAGCTGTTTTTCAGTCTCTCGGCCCCAGCTTTGATGCACCTGTACTGACCTATGCCCATGATAATCTTTTTGGCTTTCCTTTGACATCGGCTGCTGTAGGTGTCCTGGAGGGAAGGTAGTTTGCCCTCGGTAATGAGTTGGGCAGACCGTACCACCCTCTGGAGAGCCTTGCGGTTGAGGGCAGTGCAGTTGCAGTACCAGACGGTGATACAGTCCAACAGGATGCTTTTGATTGTGCATCTGTAAACGTTTGTGGGGGTTTTAGGTGCCGAGACAAATGTATTTAGCCTCGTGAGGTTGAAGAGGCTCTGTTGCAACTTCTTCACCACACTGTCTGTGTGGGTGGTCCATTTCAGTTTGTCAGTGATGTGTATGCCAAGGAACTTGAAGCTTTCCACATTCTCCACTGCGGTCCCGTCGAGGGGGGTGCGCCCTCTGCTGTTTCCTGAAGTCCACGTTCATCTCCTTTGCTTTGTTGACGTTGAGTGAGAGGTTGTTTTCCTGGCACCACTCTCCCAGAGCCCTCACCTCCTCCCTGTAGGCTGTCTCATCGTTGTTGGTAATCAAGCCTACTATTGTAGTGTCGTCTGCAAACTTGATGATTGAGTTGGAGGAGTGCTTGGCCACGCAGTCATGGGTGAACAGGGAGTACAGGAGGGGGCTGAGCACACACCCTTGTGGGGCCCCAGTGTTGAGGATCAGCGAGGAGGAGGTGTTGTTTCCTACCTTCACCACCTGGGTGCGACCGGTCAGGAAGTCAGGATCCAGTAGCACAGGGTGAGGTTCAGACCCAGGGCCTCAAGCTTGATGATGAGCTTGGAGGGTACTATGGTGTTGAATGCTGAGCTGTAGTCAATTAACAGCATTCTTACATAGGTATGCCTCTTATCCAGATGGGACATGGCAGTGTGTAATGTGGTGGTGATTGCATCATCTGTAGATCTATTGGGACGGTAAGCAAATTGAAGGGGGTCTATGGTGGCAGGTAAGGTAGAGGTAATATGATCCTTGAGTAGTCTCTCAAAGCACTTCATGATGACAGAGGTGATGCTACGGGGCTGATAGTCATTTAGTTCAGTTACCTTTGCTTTCTTAGGTACAGGGACAATGGTGGCCATCATGAAGCATGTGGGGACAACAGACAGGGATAGGGAGAGATTTATATATTCGTAAACACAACAGTCAACTGGTCTGTGCATGCTCTGAGGACTCGGCTAGGGATACCATCTGGGCCGTCAGCCTTGCGAGGGTTAACACGCTTAAATGTATTACTCACGTCGGCCACTGAGAAGGAGAGCCAACAGTCCTTGGTAGCGGGCTGCGTCAGTGGCACAGTGGCACTTTTTCCTCAAAGCGAGTGAAGAAGGTTTTCAGCCTGTCTGAAAGCAAGACGTCGGTGTCCAAGACGTGGCTGGTTTTCCTTTTATAATCTGTGATTGTCTGTAGATCCTGACACATGCGTCTGGTGTCTGAGCCTTTGAACTGAGACTCAACTTTGTCCCTATACCAACATTTAGCCTGCTTGATTGCTTTGCGGAGGGAATAACTTCACTGTTTGTATTCTTCCATATTCCCAGTCTTCTTGCCCTGGTTAAATGCGATGGTTCGCACTTTCAGTTTTGCGCAAATGCTCCCTGTCACGATGTGGATATAAGGGACGGTAAACGGAGCGCTGATGGAGTGACATTCCTTTTTATTAGTGAATGAGATATTCTCACAAGGCATTCAAAAATACAAGGAGAGAGAAAACAAACTACTACAAACTGAAACACTGTGACTTAACTGAGTTCTGCCATCATGCAGACAAACACGAACAAACAAATAATGATCCACCCACAGGTGGATTTGGAGGGCTGCTAAATACTCCCCCCAATCAGAGACAACTCTAGACAGCTGTCTCCGATTGGGGATCATTAATCCTCCCTCACTGATGTGAGGACTGGGTTGTGGCTCAATCCACTCCCCCAGATGGGAGTAGCGGCTTCACCACTACCCAGCCCTCACACTCCCATCTATCCATGGTTCCTGGTTGGGGTATGTTTCAATAGTCATAGTGGGTATAACATCTCCTATGCACTTCTTTATAAACTCATTCACCGTGTCTGCGTATGTGTTGATATTATTATCTGAAGCTAACCTAAACATGTCCCAGTCCATGTGATCAAAACAATCTTGAAGTGTGGATTCCGATTGGTCAGACTAGCGTTGAACAGACCTATCACCAGGTACTTCCTATTTGAGTTTCTGGTCTGATTTGACAAATGGGGGGCGGTGGAGGGCCTTATATGCATTTTGGAAGGAAGTGTAACAATATTCAAGCGTGTTAGCACCGTGAGTACGACAGTCGATATGTTGATATAATTTCTGGAGCCTTTTCCTCAAATTTGCTTTGTTAAAATCCCCTGCTACAATAAATGCAGCCTCAGGGTACGTGGTTTCCAGTTTACATAAAGTCCAATGACGTTCTTTGAGGGCCAGAGTGGTATCAGCTTGAGGGGGGATATATACAGCTCTGGCAATGATGGCCGAAAATTCCCTCTGGAGGTAGAACGGTCGGCATTTGATTGTGAGATATTCTAAGTCGGGTGAACAGAAGGACTTGAGCTCCTGTATGTTATCACAGTTACGCCATAAATCGTTAATCATAAAACATATACTTCCACCCTTCTGCTTCCTGGAGTACATTCCTGTAGAGCCCAACTGGCTTTACGGAGACAGACAGAGCATCTCCAGAAAGCCATGTTTCAGTGAAGCAGAGTATGTTACAATCCCTAGTGTCTCGCTGAAAAGCAACTCTTGCCCTAAACTCATCAATCTTATTATCCAGAGACTGGACATTAGCGAGTAAAATACTCGGGAGCAGTGGGTGGTGTGCACGCTTCCTGAGTCGGACCAGTAGGCCGCCCCAAGTACCTCTCCTCCGCCGGCGTTGTTTTGGGTCGGCATCTGGAATAAATTAAATTGCTCTGGGGAGAGCGAACAAAGGATCGTAATCCTGGTCGTAATGCTGGTGGTTCAAGTGAGTCACCGCCACTCTAATATCCAATAGTTCTTCCTGGCTGTATGTAATGACACAAAACAATTCCTGAGTTAATGACGTAAAAAATACAACATAAACAAACAAAATACTGCAGTTTTCCTAAGGGTCTCGAAGCTGCCATCTCGGTCGGCGCCATCTTCCTAATTCCACAGCATCCGCCGATGTCAGCATTTCACATCGCCGGTGGAAGGTGGCAGAGCTACAGCTGTGTTTGTCAGAACAGGAGACATCCTGAAAACCTGTCTTGTCACAAAAATGTCTTGTAAGTCGACAAGTTCGTGGGACTCGTCTGAAGTCGGTACCGCTGATGTGTCAACTTCTGTCTGTAGTGTCCTACCTTCACCACCTGGGGGCAACCTGTCAGGAAGTCCAGGATCCAGTTGCACAGGGCGGGGCTCAGACCCAGTTCTGATGCAGATATCAAAGACAATGTTCAGAATTTGAATCCAGTTCTGAGGCAGATATCAAAGACATTGTTCAGAATATGAATCCAGTTCTGAGGCAGATATCAAAGACATTGTTCAGAATTTGAATCCAGTTCTGAGGCAGATATCAAAGACATTGTTCAGAATTTGAATCCAGTTCTGAGGCAGATATCAAAGACATTGTTCAGAATTTGAATCCAGTTCTGATGCAGGTATCAAAGACATTGTTCAGAATTTGAATCCAGTTCTGAGGCAGATATTTTTTTTTATTTATTTATTTTTTTTTTATTTCACCTTTATTTAACCAGGTAGGTCAGTTGAGAACAAGTTCTCATTTGCAACTGCGACCTGGCCAAGACAAAGCAAAGCAGTGCGACAAATAACAACAGAGTTACACATTAAACAAACAGTCAAAAAACACAATAGAAAATCTATAAACAGAGTGCAAAATGTAGTGCAAAAATGCAGTAAGGTTGGGAGGTAGGACAATAAATAGACTATAGAGTAGAAATAAATTACAGAATTATCATCATTAACACAGGAATGAAGGATGTGCAAATTATGATGTGCAAATAGAGATACTGGAGTGCAAGATTAGTGAAAAATAAACAAAAATAAATATGGGGATGAGGTAGTAGTGTGGGCTATTTACAGAAGGGCTATATACAGGTGCAGCGATCGATAAGCAGCTTTGACAGCTGATGCTTAAAGGTATTGAGGGAGATAGGAACCTCTAGCTTCAATGATTTTTGCAATTCGTTCCAGTCATTGGCAGCAGCGAACTGGAAGGAATGGCGGCCAAAGGAGGTGTTGGCTTTGGGGGTGACCAGTGAGATATACCTGCTGGAGCGCATGCTACGGGTGGGTGTTGCTATGGTGACCAGTGAGCTGAGATAGGGCGGGGATTTACCTAATAAAGACTTATAGATGACCTGGAGCCAGTGGGTTTGGCGACGAATGTATAGTGAAGGCCAGCCAACGAGAGCATACAGGTCGCAGTGGTGGGTAGTGTAAGGGGCTTTGGTGACAAAACGGATGGCACTATGATAGACTACATCCAATTTGCTAAGTAGAGTGTTGGAGGCTAGTTTGTAAATGACATCGCCAAAATCAAGGATCGGTAGGATAGTCAGTTTTACAAGGGCATGTTTGGCAGCATGAGTGAAGGAGGCTCTGTTGCGAAATAGGAAGCCAATTCTGGATTTAATTTTGGATTGGAGATGGTTGATGTGAGTCTGGAAGTTGAGTTTATAGTCTAACCAGATGCCTAGGTATTTGTAGGTGTCCACGTATTCTAATTCGGATCCGTCGAGAGTAGTGATGATAGTCCGGTGGGCGGGTGCTGGCATTGTTCGATAGAAAAGCATGCACTTAGTTTTACTAGCGTTTAAGAGCAGTTGTAGGCCACGGAAGGAGTGTTGTATGGCATTGAAGCTTGATTGAAGGTTAGTAAACACAGTATCCAAAGAGGGTCCAGTTGTATACAGAATGGTGTCATCTGCGTAGAGATGGATGAGAGAGTCACCAGCAGCGAGAGCAACATCGTTGATATATATAGAGAAAAGGGTTGGCCCAAGAATTGAACCCTGTGGCACCCCCATAGAGACTGCCAGAGGATCGGACAATAGGCCCTCCGATTTGACACACTGAACTCTGTCTGCAAAGTAGTTAGAGAACCAAGCAAGGCAGTCACTTGAGAAACCAAGGCTGTTGAGTCTGCCAATAAGAATGCGGTGATTGACAGAGTCGAAAGCCTTAGCCAGGTCGATGAAAACGGCTGCACAGTACTGTCTTTTATCGATGGCGGTTATGATATCGTTCAGTACCTTGAGCGTAGCTGAGGTGCACCCATGACCAGCTCGGAAACCAGATTGCATAGCAGAGAAGGTACGGTGGGATTCGAAGTGGTCAGTTATCTGTTTGTTAACTTGGCTTTCAAAAACTTTAGAAAGGCAGGGCAGGATGGATATTGGTCTATAACAGTTTGGGTCTAGAGTGTCTCCTCCTTTGAAGAGGGGGATGACCGCGGCAGCTTTCCAATCTCTAGGGATCTCAGACGATACGAAAGAGAGGTTGAACAGGCTAGTGATAGGTGTTGCAACAATTTTGGCTGATAATTTCAGAAAGAGAGGGTCCAGATTATCTAGCCCAGCAGATTTGTAGGGGTCCAGACTTAGCAGCTCTTTCAGAACATCAGCTGTCAGGATTTGGGTGAAGGAGAAGCGGGGGGGGCTTGGGCAAGTAGCTGCCGGGGGTGCAGAGCTGTTGACCGGGGTAGGGGTAGTCAGATGGAAAGCATGGCCAGCCGTAGCAAAATGCTTATTGAAATTTTCAATAATCGTGGATTTATCGGTGGTAACAGTGTTTCCGAGCCTCAGTGCAGTGGGCAACTGGGAGGAGGTGCTCTTATTCTCCATGGACTTTACAGTGTCCCAGAACTTTTTGGAGTTAGTACTACAGGAAGCAAATTTCTGTTTGAAAAAGCTGGCCTTTGCTTTCCTAACTGACTGGGTGTACTTGTTCCTGACTTCCCTGAATAGCTGCATATCGCGGGGGCTATTCGATGCTAATGCAGTGCGCCACAGGATGTTTTTGTGTTGGTCTAGTGCAGTCAAGTCTGGGGTGAACCAAGGGCTATATCTATTCTTAGTTCTACGTTTTTTAAAAGGGGCATGCTTATTTAGGATGGTGAGGAAAGCACTTTTAAAGAACAACCAGGCGTCCTCTACTGACGGGATGAGGTCAATATCCTTCCAGGATACCTGGGCCAGATCGAATAGAAAGGCCTGCTCGCAAAAGTGTTTTAGGGAGCGTTTGACAGTGATAAGGGGTGGTCGTTTGGCCGCTGACCCATTGCGAACACAGGCGATGAGGCAGTGATCACTGAGATCCTGGTTGAAAACAGAGGAGGTGTATTTGGAGGGCAAGTTAGTCAGGATGATATCAATAATGGTACCCATGTTTACAGATTTAGGGTTGTACCTGGTGGGTTCCTTGATAATTTGTGTGAGATTGAGGGCATCTATCTTAGATTGAAAGACAGCCGGGGTGTTAAGCATATCCCAGTTTAAGTCACCTAACAGTACAAACTCTGAAGATAGATGGGGGGCAATCAATTCACATATGGAGTCCAGGGCACAGCTGGGGGCTGAGGGGGGTCTGTAACAGGCGGCAACAGTGAGAGACTTATTTCTGGATAGGTGGATTTTTAAAAGTAGAAGCTCAAACTGTTTGGGCACAGACCTGGACAGTATGACAGAACTCTGCAGGTTATCTCTGCAGTAGATTGCAACTCCACCTCCTTTGGCAGTTCTATCTTGACGGGAAATGTTGTAGTTGGGGATGGAAATTTCCGAATTTTTGGTGGCCTTCCTAAGCCAGGATTCAGACACAGCTAGGACATCCGGGTTGGCGGAGTGTGCTAATGCAGTGAATAAATCAAACTTAGGGAGGAGGCTTCTAATGTTAACATGCATGAAACCAAGGCTTTTACGGTTACAGAAATCAACAAATGAGAGCGCCTGGGGAATAGGTGTAGTACTGGGGGCTACAGGACCTGGGTTTACCTCTACATCACCAGAGGAACAGAGGAGTAATAGAATTAGTATTCGACTAAGGACTTTAAGAACTGGACGTCTAGTACGTTGGGTACATAGAATAACAGGAGCAGATTTCTGGGCGTGGTGGAATAGATTCAGGGCATAATTTATAGTCAAGGATATAGAAGGGTGTGAGTTCAGTGGAGGTAAACCTAGGCGTTGGGTAATAAAGAGAGAGGTTGCATCTCTGGAGACACCAGTTAAGCCAGATGAAGTCAAAGACATTGTTCAGAATATGAATCCAGTTCTGAGGCAGATATCAAAGACATTGTTCAGAATTTGAATCCAGTTCTGAGGCAGATATCAAAGACATTGTTCAGAATTTGAATCCAGTTCTGAGGCAGATATCAAAGACATTGTTCAGAATTTGAATCCAGTTCTGATGCAGGTATCAAAGACAATGTTCAGAATTGGAATGCAGTTCTGAGTCAGATATCAAAGACATTGTTCAGAATTTGAATGCAGTTCTGAGGCAGAGATCACATTTCTCTATTTGCATTGTATCATATGAAGACATGGAAATCCTGCTTGTTCATGTAAAGTACAATGCAATTTACAACTTGTATTCCATCCACGTAACATCGAGATGGCAACACCACCACCCCTGTATACCACTATTATTACTATGAGGGCATTTTATCAAATACGTCTGTCTGTCTGTCTGTCTGTCTGTCTGTCTGTCTGTCTGTCTGTCTGTCTGTCTGTCTGTCTGTCTGTCTGTCTGTCTGTCTGTCTGTCTGTCTGTCTGTCTGTCTGTCTGTCTGTCTGTCTGTCTGTCTGTCTGTCTGTCTGCCTGCCTGCAGCCAATTTCCACCAATCCATCCCCAGAGCAGCCTCCTCCAGCCTCCTCCATTCTCCTCCAGCCTCTCAGCCTCTCAGCCTTCTTCCCCTGGTATTCCCATTAATAGTATTAAAGGCAATCTGATGGTTGGAGGGCTTAGCAGGAGGAAGAGCACGGGACTATCTGTCTTTATCTCTCCCAGTGTGGGGTCTAATGGCTCTGATTAGCCTCACGATTTAATTTAGACAGGATATTACCGTTACATGAACTCTCTTCAACAATGCCATTTCCCTTACTTACACAGTACATTACCCAGCTCTCTCTCCTTGGTCCAGGGCAATCTCACAGCCTCGTGAACAATGGTGCAATGATTGGTGATTTCAAACTGCATTTAAGAGCGTGTAAATTCAAATTGCTGACGCACATTAATTTTAGTATGACTGTGTGATGCATTTGCATCGTTCAAACATGAAAATGATTTAATCGTGATAAGAATTGCATTTCAGGAAGAGTAGGTGGAGAAAGCAGATGTCTAAGAATACACATAATATGAATACAATTCCAGAAGACATTTGTACTTTCAAATTGCCATGTTGCTTATTCTCATAAGAAGTGATGGGGATCAGTGAACCATGAACCCTCATGTTCTTTTCCTGGACATTTTTTCAGTCAAAATACTCTCTGATTGAGACAGAGAACTAGTGTGTGTGCGCAGGGTTGGGCAGGTTACTTTCTAAATGTAATCCGTTAAAGTTACAAGTTAACTGTCCAAAACTGTAATCAGTAATTTAACTTCTGGATTACCCAAACTCAGTAACGTAATCTGATTACATTCTGTTACTTTTAGATTACTTTCCCCTTAAGAGACATTAGAAGAAGACAAATGTATGTTACCAATTGAACATCATCTATTGCAGGATAAATCAACGTTAAAGTTTACATAGCTGGCCATATATGGATGTTACATTATACTTTATGGGTTGGTTATGTAGCATGGCAGTCCCTGTGAATGAAACACTTGATATATCACAGTTGCCAGGACAGTCCTGGTTCTGCACAGACAGAACACAAGTAGCCTAGATTAATCAGCCAGGACAAAATGTCAGGGGAAGGCTTTGTGCCAGTTAATTAAGTGTGTGAATGTCAGGTCTACAAAGGTCACCACTAATCTTCTCATATTGTCATTCTCTCCTGCCTCATATGATGTAAATGTGTTCTTAATTGACTTGCCTAGTTAAATAAAGGTTAAATAAATGAAATAAAAAATGTGGGTTGCCAGGTCTCGTCATATGATGTGGGATGCCAGATATGGTCATTTTCTCCTAACTCATATGATGTGGGATGCCAGAATTGTCATTCTCTCCTATCTCACACGATGTGGGATGCCAGATGTTGTCATTCTCTCCTATCTCACACGATGTGGGATGCCAGATGTTGTCATTCTCTCCTAACTCACACGATGTGGGATGCCAGATGTTGTCATTCTCTCCTATCTCACACGATGTGTGATGCCAGATGTTGTCATTCTCTCCTATCTCATATGATCTGGGATGCCAGATATTGTCATTCTCTCCTAACTCACACAATGTGGGATGGCAGATGTCATTCTCTCCTATATCACACGATGTGGGATGCCAGATGTTGTCATTCTCTCCTATCTCACACGATGTGGGATGCCAGATGTTGTCATTCTCTCCTATATCACACGATGTGGGATGCCAGATGTTGTCATTCTCTCCTATCTCATATGATTTGGGATGCCAAATGTTGTCATTCTCTCCTAACTCACACGATGTGGGATGCCAGGTGTTGTCATTCTCTCCTAACTCATACGATGTGGGATGGCAGATGTCATTCTCTCCTATATCACACGATGTGGGATGCCAGATGTTGTCATTCTCTCCTATCTCACACGATGTGGGATGCCAGATGTTGTCATTCTCTCCTATATCACACGATGTGGGATGCCAGATGTTGTCATTCTCTCCTATCTCATATGATTTGGGATGCCAAATGTTGTCATTCTCTCCTAACTCACACGATGTGGGATGCCAGGTGTTGTCATTCTCTCCTATCTCATATGATCTGGGATGCCAGATGTTGTCATTCTCTCCTAACTCACACGATGTGGGATGCCAGATGTTGTCATTCTCTCCTAACTCATACGATGTGGGATGCCAAATGTTGTCATTCTCTCCTAACTCATATTATGTGGGATGCCAGATGTTGTCATTCTCTCCTATCTCATATGATCTGGGATGCCAGATGTTGTCATTCTCTCCTAACTCACACGATGTGGGATGCCAGATGTTGTCATTCTCTCCTAACTCATACGATGTGGGATGCCAAATGTTGTCATTCTCTCCTAACTCATATTATGTGGGATGCCAGATGTTATCATTCTCTCCTAACTCATATTATGTGGGATGCCAGATGTTGTCATTCTCTCCTAACTCATATGATGTGGGTAGCCAGATATTGACATTCTCTCCTATCTCATACGATGTGGGATGCCAGATGTTGTTATTCTCTCTTATCTCATACGATGTGGGATGCCAGATGTTGTCATTCTCTCCTATCTTATACAATGTGGGATGCCAGATGTTGTCATTCTCTCCTAATTCATATTATTTGGGATGCCAGATATTGATTTTATCATTCCTTTTTGCCTCCTACGATGTGGGCTGCCATGCAGGGCAGGTGAAGCTACTGGTGTATTTCATTGAAATAATTGCACATGATATCCAGTGACTATTCAATGACTATTCACTGACTATTCACTGACTATTCACTGACTATTTAAAGTTGAATGCAGCTAGAACAACTGAGCCAACTGCAAGGCAAGGAAAGAAAGACCTCTGCTGAGGCAACAACTTCTGTTAACAGAATAAATGGTGTCTGAGTGTATTACTGTTAACAGAATGTATGATGTCTGAATGTATTACTGTTAACAGAATAAATGGTGTCTGAGTGTATTACTGTTAACAGAATGTATGATGTCTGAATGTATTACTGTTAACAGAATATATGATGTCTGAATGTATTACTGTTAACAGAATATATGATGTCTGAATGTATTACTGTTAACAGAATATATGATGTCTAAATGTGTTACTGTTAACAGAATATATGATGTCTTATTGTATTACTGTTAACAGAATGTATGATGTATGAATGTATTACCGTTAACACAATGTATGATGTATGAATGTATTACTGTTAACAGAATGTATGATGTCTGAATGTATTACCGTTAACAGAATGTATGATGTATGAATGTATTACTGTTAACAGAATGTATGATGTATGAATGTATTACTGTTAACAGAATGTATGATGTCTGAATGTATTACCGTTAACAGAATGTATGATGTATGAATGTATTACCGTTAACAGAATGTATGATGTATGAATGTATTACTGTTAACAGAATGTATGATGTATGAATGTATTACTGTTAACAGAATGTATGATGTTTGAATGTATTACTGTTAACAGAATGTATGATGTCTGAATGTATTACCGTTAACAGAATGTATGATGTATGAATGTATTACTGTTAACAGAATGTATGATGTATGAATGTATTACTGTTAACAGAATGTATGATGTCTGAATGTATTACCGTTAACAGAATGTATGATGTATGAATGTGTTACTTTTAACAGAATGTATGATGTATGAATGTGTTACTGTTAACAGAATGTATGATGTCTGAATGTATTACCGTTAACAGAATGTATGATGTATGAATGTGTTACCGTTAACAGAATGTATGATGTATGAATGTATTACTGTTAACAGAATGTATGATGTATGAATGTATTACTGTTAACAGAATGTATGATGTATGAATGTATTACCGTTAACAGAATGTATGATGTCTGAATGTATTACTGTTAACAGAATATATGATGTCTGAATGTATTACTGTTAACAGAATGTATGATGTATGAATGTATTACTGTTAACTGAATGTATGATGTATGAATGTATTACCGTTAACAGAATGTATGATGTATGAATGTATTACTGTTAACTGAATGTATTATGTATGAATGTATTACTGTTAACAGAATGTATGATGTATGAATGTATTACTGTTAACTGAATGTATGATGTCTGAATGCATTACTGTTAACAGAATGTATTATGTCTGAATGTATTACTGTTAACAGAATGTATGATGTCTGAATGTGTTACTGTTAACAGAATGTATGATGTCTGAATGTATTACTGTTAACAGAATGTATGATGTCTGAATGCATTACCGTTAACAGAATGTATGATGTATGAATGTATTACTGTTAACAGAATGTATGATGTCTGAATGTATTACCGTTAACTGAATGTATGATGTCTGAATGTATTACCGTTAACAGAATGTATGATGTCTGAATGCATTACCGTTAACAGAATGTATGATGTATGAATGTATTACTGTTAACAGAATGTATGATGTCTGAATGTGTTACTGTTAACAGAATGTATGATGTCTGAATGTATTACCGTTAACAGAATGTATGATGTCTGAATGCATTACCGTTAACAGAATGTATGATGTCTGAATGCATTACCGTTAACAGAATGTATGATCTATGAATGCATAACCAACATTCTAATAATACGGTCGTATGGTATCTGTCTATCTTTATCCAGAACTGAAGATAGATTATCTCTGTATTATTTTCTTTCATTGTAAACAAACAATAATAGTCTCCACTTTTGGAGCCATGGTAGTGAGAGAGAGTACTGGGACTGTTGAGATGGGGCTGATTGGTTAGACGTTGGCATCCTGTTTCATTATTGAGCCCCTCTGGGATGCGGTGACATCATGAGCCACATGTTGTTTATGATAAGGCACAGAGCAGCTCTCTACTGGGATCTGTTATTGATCAGTTGTCTTCTGGGCAACACTGGTTTTGTCCCAAATGGCATAATATTCAATACATAGAGCACTGCTTTCGAAAGTACTGCACTATATAGGTCATAAAGTGCCATTTGGGACGCAGAACAGAAGGCTAATCTAGCATCTCTATCTCCACGTCGGTCAAATTACTACATCCTCTACTTGTCAATTAATTGAGTAACAAGAAGGAGCAGGTGACCTTTGAACTTCACGTTAGTTGTCTGGTGATGTACGATGATTCAAAAGTTGTCATCTAAATCTGGGAATTGTTGTGCTTGTAAGTGTTATAATGTGAGGACTCATACTGCCTTCCTCTTGTTATAATGTGAGGACTCATACTGCCTTCCTGTTGTTATAATGTGAGGACTCATACTGCCTTCCTCTTGTTTTAATGTGAGGACTCATACTGCCTTCCTCTTGTTTTAATGTGAGGACTCATACTGCCTTCCTCTTGTTTTAATGTGAGGACACATACTGCCTTCCTCTTGTTATAATGTGAGGACTCATACTGCCTTCCTCTTGTTTTAATGTGAGGACTCATACTGCCTTCCTCTTGTTATAATGTGAGGACTCATACTGCCTTCCTCTTGTTTTAATGTGAGGACTCATACTGCCTTCCTCTTGTTTTAATGTGAGGACTCATACTGCCTTCCTCTTGTTATAATGTGAGGACTCATACTGCCTTCCTCTTGTTTTAATGTGAGGACTCATACTGCCTTCCTCTTGTTATAATGTGAGGACTCATACTGCCTTCCTCTTGTTTTAATGTGAGGACTCATACTGCCTTCCTCTTGTTTTAATGTGAGGACTCATACTGCCTTCCTCTTGTTTTAATGTGAGGACTCATACTGCCTTCCTCTTGTTATAATGTGAGGACTCATACTGCCTTCCTCTTGTTATAATGTCAGGACTCATACTGCCTTCCTCTTGTTATAATGTGAGGACTCATACTGCCTTCCTCTTGTTATAATGTCAGGACTCATACTGCCTTCCTGTTGTTATAATGTGAGGACTCATACTGCCTTCCTGTTGTTATAATGTGAGGACTCATACTGCCTTCCTGTTGTTATAATGTGAGGACTCATACTGCCTTCCTCTTGTTATAATGTGAGGACTCATACTGCAAAAGGCATCTTAACAGCTTCTACCCCCAAGCCAGCTAATCACATGTTTTGGTTTCTTTGTATGTATGGATTACTTGGGTTGTTACCAACATCTGGTGAAAATGTCATGTCAATAGCAGCTTTGGAAATATATTTACTGAGAAACATGGTGGCTAGTTCAATACTTATTTCACCCGCTGTAGATAGATAGATAGATAGATAGATAGATAGATAGATAGATAGATAGATAGATAGATAGATAGATAGATAGATAGATAGATAGATAGATAGATAGATAGATAGATAGATAGATAGATAGATAGATAGATAGATAGATAGATAGATAGATAGATAGATAGATAGATAGATAGATAGATAGATAGATAGATAGATAGATAGATAGATAGATAGATAGATAGATAGATAGATAGATAGATAGATAGGTACTTTATTGCTCCCCCGGGGGGGAAATTTCATTGTCAAGCAGCTACAACAAAACACAGGGCAGGTGCAAAATGCCACAACGAAAAGTACACAAAAGACAGATACACGGTACATGATACATAGAGCGGCAGTATGAAAAAGTATAGAAATACAAGATATCTGGAGTGCAAAAAAAAAAGCTATAAAAGGACATTGCATAGTATGAGTGGTTGGCTGAATATGTACACTATACATTGGTGGATGTTGGATGGTTAACTATACTATACAGGTCGATGGCAGAGAAATACTTCAGTAGCTAAAAATGCGTATGATATGAGCGAGGGTAATAATAGTTTACTTAATAGACAGACTGGGTAAATTAACAGGTAAGTGAAAATTTTGCATGGTTAAATTAGTTAAATTAGCTGTACAGTTAGGTATACAGTTATATTTACAGATAAGTGAATACTTGCATGTTTACACAAACTGTACAGGTAAATGACAGGAAGAGATATTTTAATAGCTAAATGTGTGTATGATATCATTTGGGGTAATAATAGTAATTCCCTTAAAATACAGTCCTTAGTGCGCAGGGTTTAATTACAGACAACTGCACTTATTGCACATTTGATATACTAAAAGCAATGAGAAAAGGTGCAACTGGCAGGATACTAATATGCATTCCTGAGTGAATGCCTACGTCCAATAATTACTTACAATATTGCATGTGATATAATATAACAACTGTACATGAGTATGTATATACAGACCTGTATGAATAAATAGGTCCTGAGTGGATGAGTGCTGACGGACCAGAGTTACTCACGGATGGATGCATAATTGTTAAACTAGGTCCTAGCACCCCAACAGTTCCAGATCTATGTTGCCGACGGCACGGCACCCCGGTGAGGCATTATATAGTCTCATAGCCGCCGGCAGGAAGGACCTCCTGTAGCGCTCTCTGGCACACCGTGGTGGGATCAGTCTGTGACTGAAAGTGCTCCTCTGCGTCATAACCATAGTGTGCAGAGGGTGGGTGACGTTGTCCATGATGGCCAGCAGTTTGGCCAGGATCCGTCTCTCCGCCACCTCCTCTAGAGTGTCAAGGCTCATCCCCAGGACAGAGCTAGCCTTCCTGATCAGCTTATTTACCCGAGAAGCATCACCGGCTTTGATGTTTGCTCCCCAGCACACCACTGCAAAAAAGATGGCACTGGCCACCACAGACTGGTAGAAGGTATGCAGTAGTTTACTGCACACGTTGAAGGACCTGAGCCTCCTCAGAAAGTAGAGTCGGCTCTGGCCCTTTTTGTACAGGGCCCCGGTGTTACCAGCCCATTCCAGTCTGTTGTCCATATGGACACCCAGGAACTTGTATGACTCAACCATTTCCACATCCGTCCCCTTTATAGGGACTGCAGTCAGTTGTGCCTTGGTTCTCCTGAAGTCCACCACCATCTCCTTAGTTTTGCTGATGTTGAGCTGAAGGTGGTTCTGCTCACACCACAACACAAAGTCACTGATTGTGCTCCTGTACTCCTCCTCCTGCCCACCCCTGATGCACCCTACAATAGCAGAGTCATCCGAGAACGTCTGTAGGTGGCATGTTTCAGAGTTATATCTGAAGTCTGAGGTGTAGAGGGTGAACAGGAAGGGGGACAGGACCGTTCCCTGGTGGGCCCCTGTGTTGCTAACAGCCCGTTCTGACACACAGCTCTGTAGTCGCACAAATTGTGGCCTACCGGTCAGGTAGTCCGTGACCCAGGAGACTAAGGGTGCTTCCACTTCCATCCTCCTCATCTTCTCACCCAGTAGCAGGGGCTGAATGGTATTGAAGGCACTGGAGAAGTAAAAAAACATGACCCTCACAGTGCAACCTGCGTTGTCCAGGTGAGAGTAGGCCCTCTGCAGAAGGTAGATGATTGCATCATCCACCCCGATTTTGCGCTGGTATGCAAACTGCAGGGGGTCCATTGATGAACACACCAGGGGTCTGAGGTGAGCGAGGACTAACCTTTCCAGGGTCTTCATGATGTGGGATGTTTGCGCTACAGGTCTGAAGTCATTCAGGACAGTGGGGTGTGCCTTCTTGGGCACTGGGACGAGGCAGGATGTTTTCCACAGCACAGGGACCCTTTCTAGGCTCAGGCTAAGGTTGAAAAGACGCTGGAGTATTCCACACAGTTGGTCAGCACAGACCCTCAGCACCCTTGGGCTGATACCATCAGGGCCCGCCGCTTTCCACTGGTGTAGTCTCTCCAGCTCTCTCTTCACTTGGTTGGTGGTGAAAGCCAGCCCAGGTGGGGAGGTGGGGGGAAGGGGGGTGTTGAGGATCAGTCCAGGGGGGGCAGGGGCAGAGGTGGGGTCACTGATTGTCTCAGCAGAGGTGCTGTGAGCAAAGTGGGGGTGGGATAGCCGTGAGGGTGTGTGGTCTGGGGAGCTGGAGGGGAGGTGGACAGGGCCAGTATCGAACCTGTTAAAAAATTGGTTCAGCTCATTGGCTCTGTCCTGGGTCCCCTCCGTCTGCCCACTGTTTGACTTTTTGAAGCCAGTGATATTTCTCATACCCTTCCACACCTCTCTCACCTGGCTCTGCCTCAGCTTGTCCTCCATCTTCTCCTTATACACTCTCTTCCCCTCAGCAATCCGCAACTTCAGCTCCCTCTGGACGCATTTCAATTTGTCCTTGTCCTTCTCCTTGAAGGCCCTCTTGTTCTCATTCAGCAGGGCCTTCAGGTCGCTGGTGACCCAGGGTTTATTGTTTGGGAAACAGCGTACCTTCCTGGTGGGTACAGTGTTGTCTACACAAAAATTAATATAGTCTGTTATGCAGTCAGTGAGTCCATCGATGTCCTCCCCATGAGCCTCACAGAGCACATCCCAGTCTGTTGTTTCAAAGCAGTCCTGTAGGGCCTCATTCGCCTCTGGGGACCATCTCCTAATAGTCCTGGTGGTTGCAGGCTGCTGTTGGACCATAGGCCTGTAGAGTGGGGTGAGGTGGACAAGGTTGTGATCCGATCTACCGAGGGGAGGGAGTGCAGTGGAGTTGTATGCATCCTTCACATTAGCATATAACAAGTCCAGAGTTTTATTATTTCTGGTTGGGCACTTCACGAACTGTTTGAACGTGGGCAGCGTTGAAGAGAGAGATGCATGGTTAAAATCCCCCGAAATGGCAAGGAAAGCACTGGGATGCGCTGTCTGTAACCTCGCGATAACAGAGTGGATGACGTCACACGCTGCGTTTGCGTCAGCAGAGGGCGGGATGTAAACAATAACAGCAATGGCCGCCGTGAATTCCCTCGGCAAATAGTAGGGTCTCAGGCTAACGACTAGCAGTTCAATGTCCGGGCTACAAAACTGTTCCTTAAGAGTAATATGGTTCGGATGACACCATCTGTTGTTAACTAATAAAGCCAGCCCACCACCCTTACTCTTACCGGAAGAGACGCGATCCCTGTCCGCTGTGATGGTCTGGAAACCGTCGATAGTGACGTTCTGTATGGGGATGTTATCGTTCAGCCAAGTCTCAGTAAAACACATTAGGCTCGTTTCCCGATAAATCCTTTGTCCACGAACAAGTCCCGCCAACTCATCCATCTTGTTATGTAGACACCTAACATTGCCCATAATAATAGACGGTATAACCGGCTTGTACTTGAACCTCCTCCGCTTTGCCTTACATTTCAATCCCGCCCTGCATCCACGGCGTCGTCTTTTCAATTCGTCCGGAATATCAAACTTTTCCCTGGGGAGCAGCAGCGCTGCGTGGGCTAAATCCAGGAGCTGGGCTCGGTTGTAAACAATAACAGTTGACGACTCCTGTCGACGTTCAGCTGCGATAAAATCCATAAAATCCATAATCCTGAACTGTTATAGTTCGACTGTAGCAAAATAAAAAATAAAACTAAGAAAAAAGACGAAAATAGACGAAAGAAACGAACTAAAACAACAATTAATGCACGAACAACGGGAGCTGCTTAACAGGCGACCACTCAGGGCGGCGCCAAACGATGAGATAGATAGATACGAGATAGATAGATAGATAGATAGATAGATAGATAGATAGATAGATAGATAGATAGATAGATAGATAGATAGATAGATAGATAGATAGATAGATAGATAGATAGATAGATAGATAGATAGATAGATAGATAGATAGATAGATAGATAGATAGATAGATAGATAGATAGATAGATAGATAGATCTGGGTAATGTCTTTGTGGTGCTAAGAGTGAGGGTTTACTCACTCGCCTGCGAATTCTCAGAAGGCAGTCCGACTTCCGCCCCCTTTTTCTTTTTTTTGGAATACAGCCACAGACATAATCATAGTCAAACTAGTGGAATGAGATCAGTGCACTGTGAATGATCATTTACATGACAGAAGCTATACATGTTCATAATGACAACCATGCCACAATAACTGAATTGGACACCTGGCAGGAATACAGGACTTTACATGTCTTTCCACTTAAAACACAATTTCCTGAAACGGTCCTCATATGAATGAAGTGCTCCATATCAGAACGTGATTGGGTAAAGGGAACATGAGATAACCCGAATGTGATTGGGTAAAGGGAACATGATGTAAGCAGAATGTGACATGTTGAACAGAGCCTGGAGGCTGGAATTCGACCCAGCTGCCCTTAATAAATATATAAATATTTATTTCAATTGTACGACACCGTGTTCCAGTTCCTGCCAATATCCAGCAATTTCGCACAGCCGTTGAAGAGGAGTGGGACAACATTCCACAGGCCACAATCAACAGCCTGATCAACTCTATGTGAAGGAGATGTGTCGCGCTGCATGAGGTGAATGGTGGTCACACCAGATACTGACTGGTTTTATCATCCACAACCCTACCTTTATGTTTTAAGGTATCTGTGATCAACAAATCTATATCTGTATTCCCTGTCATGTGAATTCCATAGGTCCCATGTAGCTCCGATGGTGTCACGATGCTGTAGTAAGAGACGGTAAACAGAGCATTCGTGGAGCGACATTCCTTTTTATTTAACTCGTTTCCAAAACAAGTACCGAAAATAACAAAGGAGAGTATACAGACGTGAACTGGTGTGAACGTAAACCTATGACCAAACACACGTAAACCTATGACCAAACACACGTAAACCTATGACCAAACACACGTAAACCTATGACCAAACACACATAAACCTATGACCAAACACACGTAAACCTATGACCAAACACATAAGAATCCACACCCAGGTAGAAAACATCGACACATAAGTAGAATCCCCAATTAGAGACAACTCGAGACAGCTGTCTCAAATTGGGGATAGAAATTAACTAACACAAAAATCATCCAGTGCACTGCCAAGCTCTAACCGCGGCCCTCCAACTCCCCCACTAGAGGGAGCCAGAGACCTAGCCACAGTCAGAACCTGACAGATGGTAGAGCATGGCTCTTGCAATGCCATGGTTATGGGTTCAATTCCCATGGGGGACTGTATGAAGAAAGTATGAACATGTATGTGCTAGCTAACTGTAAGTCATTCTGGATAAGAGTGTCTGCTAAATGACTAACATGTCAATAGATTATGGCCTAATGAATTTATTTCAATTGACTGATTTCCTTATATGAACTTTAACTCAGTAAAATATTAGAAATTGCTGCATGTGGCATTTATATTTTTATTTTTTATTTTTTTAGGGGGTGCTGCACCGCTACTAGTATGGCATTTTTCAGGTATACAGTTTAAAGCCATTGTTTTTGTTTTTGACCTTTGAGTAGAAATTGTGGAATATTGAATTTTTAAAGCCTTTTAATAGTAAATGAAGTGCCCTTTAATATAGACCACATGGAGAAGGATTTATAAAACATTGTTGCTAAAGTGCCAAAATTCAAAATGTCCCTCCGTCGACCCTGTGTCACTTCAAGGAAGATTTTAACTTCCACTTAATAAAAAAATGTGTCAAACTTTCACCATCATTGTAAAGCCCTGGTTATTTTGTTGCTTTGACCATTTCTGAAGATTATTATTTATTTAATGTAATTAGTGATTCATTTAGATCTGTCCCTCATTTTAAGGTCAAACCTGCTACGTGAACTGAACTCTCACGTAACAGAGTCATCACGTAACAGAGTCATCACGTAACAGAGTCACCCCGTAAAAGAGTCATCACGTAACAGAGTCATCACGTAACAGAGTCATCACGTAACAGAGTCACCCCGTAACAGAGTCGTCACGTAACAGAGTCGTCACGTAACAGAGTCGTCACGTAACAGAGTCACCCCGTAACAGAGTCATCACGTAACAGAGTCACCCCGTAACAGAGTCATCACGTAACAGAGTCGTCACGTAACAGAGTCATCACGTAACAGAGTCATCACGTAACAGAGTTATCACGTAACAGAGTCACCCCGTAACAGAGTCATCACGTAACAGAGTCACCCCGTAACAGAGTCATCACGTAACAGAGTCATCACGTAACAGAGTCACCCCGTAACAGATTCATCACGTAACAGAGTCATCACGTAACGGTCAATCCTGTTACGGTCAACCCTGTTACGGTCAACCCTTTTATGGACAACCCTGTTACGGTCAACCCTGTTACGGTCAACCCTGTTACTTTATTTGGCACTTCATAGGCTTGTTTTGTTAATTTAACGTCTTGAGATGGGATAACGTGTTTTGAATATAGTTAAACTTGTGGTCTTTATTACAGACTGTGAACATTTGGTGAAATGTACGTTTATTTGTAATATGTTTTACCAAGTTGCACAGATCTAGGATTAGTTTACCCTCCCCAAACCTTGAGAGGATAAAATACACCCATGACCATAGATCAGCCTCAACGGGCAGGTTCATCCTTCTCCTCATCCTTCTCCTCATCCTTCTCCTCATCCTTCTCCTTGGCTGTCTCTCAATTAACCTCTCCTCAAATCCTTGCATTCTCCCTCCTTCCAATGTGCTCTGAGAATGAGACGAGGTGGGAGGATGTGAGGATAATGTGAGGAGGATACCACCCCCTAGTGGTTTGACCTAAAAGGCATCGCGAATCATTTTAGGTTGCACTTCTCATGACAACCAGTAGATGGTACTGTAACCCATTGTTTAGTACAGGACAGGGATGCAAAAAATAGCCTAATGATAAAGCATGCTACATGAAGCATGCATTTACAAACGTATGTAGATATTTCTTTTCACCAGAAGATGGCGCTCTAGCAGTGATCAAGTATATTAGTCTGTGGATCACAACTATTCATCAGTTATGGCTGTGTCCATCCTACATGGCACCCTATTGTCTTAAGGCAGCGTAGGGTTAACGTTTGGGAAAGGCTTGAGACAAAAAACAACTGTCTAGTACTGGGATTGAACACAAAACCTTGGGAGCCGGAGTCTGATTCTACTGGTTAACCAATCATCAAGCCCTTGACATGTTGAATCAGGGATTTTATGTGCGTGTTGGTGAGCTAGGAGTTAGGAAACACTGACATAGGGAGTAGGGTGCCATGTAGGACACAGCCACAGTCTTCTGAGAACAGGCCTTCGGCTATAGGTTGGAAACATTGAAGATGACTAAGAGATGCTTCATTACTTCTTCATGGAACCCAGCTGCAACTGTGTTTTCCTAGTTAAAGCCCATTGTTAACAATCAAGTAATTATACCAAATATGGAAGTAGTCAGTACTGTAAGTAGATATACCTTAATACATGACAATTCATCTTCATAACAACGAGTAGAATTCTGACAACTGTAACATCCAACTTTTAAGAACAACTCTAGCCAGACTTTAAGCCAGACTTGAGCATAATGTACATTAGACCCACTGATCAGACAGGGGTTGTGTCCCAAATTTTACTCTATTCCCAATATAGTGCCCTATGGGCCCTACATCGGGATGATGTTATCTACTGCAGTGTGTGTGTGAGTGGCCACTCCCTGTGACCACTCCCTGTGACCACTCCCTGTGACCACTCCCTGTGACCACTCCCTCGGTCCGTTCCCCACCCGACCCTCTTCCTGACAACCATCCCAACTTTATTGATATTACAGGAATCACTAATGAAAAGCTGTATCGGGCTCAACACACACACACACACACACACACACACACTGTCTGCCTGGGTGAATATTAAAGGACATCACATACACTGCATTCAGAAAGTATTCAGACCCCTTGACTTTTTCTACATTTTGTTACGTTACAGCCTTATTCTAAAACTGATTAAATAGTTTTTTCCCCTCATCAATCTACACAAAATACCCCATAATGACAAAGCAAAAAATGTTTTTTAGAAATAAAACATTTACATCAGTATTCAGACCCTTTACTCAGTACTTTGTTGAAACACATTTGGCAGCGATTACATCCTCATGTCTTCTGGTGTATGATGCTACAAGCTTGGCACACCTGTATTTGGGGATTTTCTCCCATTATTCTCTTCAGATTCTCTCAAGCTCTGTCAGGTTGGATTGGGAGCGTCTCTGCACCTTCACCCCCAGTCTGAGGTCCTGAGCGCTCTGGAGCAGGTTTTCATAAAGGAACTCTCCATTCGTCTTTCCCTCAATCCTGACTAGTCTCCCTGCCGCTGAAAAACATCCCCACAGCATGATGCTGCCATCACCATGCTTCACCGTAGGGATGGTGCCAGGTTTCCTCCAGACGTGAAGCTTGGCATTCAGGCCAAAGAGTTTAATCTTGGTTTCATCAGACCAGAGAATCTTGTTTCTCATGGTCTGAGAGTCTTTAGGTGACTTTTGGCAAACTCCAATGGGCTGTCATATGCCTTTTATTGAGAAGTGGCTTCCGTCTGGCCACTCTATCATAAAGGCCTGATTGATGGAGTGCTGTAGAGATGGTTGTCCTTCTAGAAGGTTCTCCCATCTCCACAGAGGAACTCTAGAGCTCCGTCAGAGTGACCGTTGCGTTGTTGGTCACCTCCCCAAACCAAGGCCCTTCTCCCCTGATTGCTCAGTCTGGCCGGGCGACCAGCTCTAGGAAGAGTCTCGGTGGTTCCAAACTTCTTCCATTTAAGAATGATGGAGGCCACTGTGTTCTTGGGGGCCTTCAATGCTGCAGACTTTTTTTGGTACCCTTCTATGGACAATTACTTTGACCAATTGAATTTACCACAGGTGGACTCCAATCAAGTTGTAGAATCATCTCAAGGATGATCAATGGAAACAGGATGCACCTGAGCTCAATTTCGAGGGTCTGAATACTTAATACTTAAATACTGTATTTCTGTTTTTATTTTTGTATATATTTTCAAACATTTATAAAAGCCTGTTTTCACTTTGTCATTATGGGGTATTGTGTGTAGATTAATAAGGGAAAAAAGTAATTTAATCCATTTTAGAATAAGGCTGTAACATAACAAAATGGTTATGGAAAGTCAATGGGTTAAAATACTTTCCGAATGCACTGTATACACTGATGGCCAAAAGTTTGGAATATTACTCCTTCAAGGGTTTTTCTTTATTTGTACAATTTTTTACATTGCAGAATACAAGTAAAGACATCACAACTATGACATAACACATATGGAATCATGTAGTAACCAAAAACGTGTTTAACTAATCAAAATATATTTTATATTTGAGATTCTTCAAAGTAGCCACCCTTTGCCTTGATGACAGCATTGCACACTCTTGGCATTGTCTTTTATTGCTTTGGCAATGTTAACATATGTTTCCCATGCCAATAAAGCCCTTCAATTGAATTGAGATATATAGTTCACCTGCCTGACCACAGGACAGAATAAAGGGGAGAGCTATCCTGGTTTAGGTTTTCACTCCAACCCCAGTTGTAACCAACCTGATTAAATACATCAACCAGCTAGTTAATAGAATCAGGTGTGCTAGGTTAGTGTTGTAGAAAACCTACAGGATGGTAGCTCTCCGGGAACAGGGTTTTGGAGCCCTGAGTCAGAAAAGTGCAGGGAGACAGGATCCCCCAGAATATAGACCTCCACGCCCTTTGTGGGGGCTCGCTCAGCAGAGCAAACACACAAACGGGCCCCTCACTGTGCGGAGCATCCCAGCAGATTGGTCCCCATGCTTATGCTAACGAACTCGACCCCATCACCAAGTACCATAAGGGTATGCCAGGTTGCCCAATCGGTGGGCTTAGAGATCACCCCTCCATGACAATAGACAGCTGAATCCCCTTAACCTATAACTCACACACACATTCATTTATATGTGGCCAAGAAAAGCCAACTAAGAAAAGCCATCGACAACCCCCTTCTCTGGGCTTCTTTAACAGAGACAACCCCCTTCTGTGGGCTTCTTTAACAGAGACAACCCACTTCTGTGGACTTCTTTAACAGAGACAACCCCCTTCTGTGGACTTCTTTAACAGAGACAACCCCCTTCTGTGGACGTCTTTAACAGAGACAACCCCCTTCTGTGGACTTCTTTAACAGAGACAACCCACTTCTGTGGACTTCTTTAACAGAGACAACCCCCTTCTGTGGACTTCTTTAACAGAGACAACCCCCTTCTGTGGACGTCTTTAACAGAGACAACCCCCTTCTGTGGACTTCTTTAACAGAGACAACCCCCTTCTGTGGACTTCTTTAACAGAGACAACCCCCTTCTGTGGACTTCTTTAACAGAGACAACCCCCTTCTGTGGACTCTCAGACTCTCCTCAGACTCTCCTCAGACTATCAGGCTCTCCTCAGACTCTCCTCAGACTCTCAGGCTCTCCTCAGACTCTCAGGCTCTCCTCAGACTCTCAGGCTCTCTTCAGACTCTCCTCAGACTCTCAGACTCTCCTCAGGCTCTCCTCAGACTCTCAGACTCTCCTCAGGCTCTCCTCAGACTCTCCTCAGGCTCTCCTCAGACTCTCCTCAGACTCTCATCAGACTCTCCTCAGACTCTCCTCAGACTCTCCTCAGACTCTCCTCAGACTCTCATCAGACTCTCCTCAGACTCTCCTCAGACTCTCCTCAGACTCTCAGACTCTCAGCAGACTCTCCTCTGACTCTCAGACTCTCCTCAGACTCTCCTCAGACTCTCCTCAGACTCTCCTCAGACTCTCCTCAGACTCTCAGACTCTCAGACTCTCCTCAGACTCTCAGACTCTCCTCAGACTCTCCTCAGGCTCTCCTCCATCTCTTGTAGTGGGAACATGGCCTATATTTACAGTAAACACTGCCCTGTTTCAAGCCCTTCTGAAGCCTTCTACATCATTTGGAATGCTTTGTCCGTCAGCAGGAAACACAGAGCCCTTTACAGTGTTAAAGGACACTGCCGAACATTTGAACAATGACTTCCATATGAATAATGTAATTGCTGAGAACAGAGAGGTTTAAAGTCCATTGGTAGGTATGTATGGACCAGGTTATTTCAATGGAGCCCTGTGGCTAAGGTGATCACCATTACATTTAGAGATAGAATAGGGTCGTCCATTGCTAAACCTATCTTCAGGGGCTAGGAAGGGAGGGGTGGCTGTGTTAGTAGTTAGCTGATCTGATGGCTGCCGATGGATGGCCTATCTATTTAGTAGAAATTAATGACATCCGTTGTGTCTATTGTCCTGTAGATAGGAAGCACAGCATTGAGATAGGAGAAGTAGGTCAGGTCAATATATTAGCTTGATTCCTATTCACTAACAACCTACTAATGAAATCCCCTCTACTGTGATAGGAATGTGTACATACAGTGAAATATATAACCAGGTTTTTTATCAGAAATTATAGAAACTATTGTCTCATTTAAGTATTATCATTGATGAACATTGTACAAAGAGGATTGTATTGATCCATCATCCCTCAAGGAGGAATGACGGGACACTGCCTGAGTGTCCTACAGTTTGGCGGTTCATCTGCATGGATCAAGACAGTCCTGTAGAGGCTGTATAGTCACACCAGTCCTGTAGAGGCTGTATAGTCACACCAGTCCTGTAGAGGCTGTATAGTCACGCCAGTCCTGTGGAGGCTGTATAGTCACACCAGTCCTGTAGAGGCTGTATAGTCACGCCAGTCCTGTGGAGGCTGTATAGTCACACCAGTCCTGTAGAGGCTGTATAGTCACGCCAGTCCTGTGGAGGCTGTATAGTCACACCAGTCCTATGGAGGCTGTATAGTCACACCAGTCCTGTGGAGACTGTATAGTCACACCAGTCCTGTGGAGACTGTATAGTCACACACCAGTACCATCTATGTAAATAGGAGGCTCGGACACACCACTTGTGTCCTGTGGTTTATTTGTTTAAGTGAACCTGCTGAGGACCTACAGTACAAGGACCCATAGGCATCTGTCTCTGTACCTGTTTATCCTCTAAAAGGGTCCTTCTGGGTCCTTCTGGGTCCTTCTGCCCCGGCTCATCACACTAATGGCCCAGCAGCCACACTGCAGATAGGCCTCCACTAATTAACCTAACAGTGGGGTGGAGGGAGGGAGGGAGGGAGTCATGCATGTCAATAGGCCGCCCCCGTTGGTGAGGTCCTGGTGCCTCTGCCTCAGCCTCTACAGCAGACTATCCTCTATCCCTGCTGCTGCTGAAGACGATCCCTTAACACCTGATGGAGGCCTGCCCTCCTCTCCTTCATTCAGTTCCTCCTATTACCTTCATCTGGTATGTTCTGGAGGCTCAGTCAATGTGACTTCTGAGGTCAGTATGTGTAGAACTTCATGCTTAATAGATTTGCATTTTGTACATGCATGTAATGTTGTGTATTGATTTACTGCTCCAGGTTAATTGTCTTGCATTCACAGCCTTTTGTGGCGCAGCACACTACTGCGGTGTGTGTGTGTGTGTGTGTGTGTTTGTGTGTGTGTGTGTGTGTGTGTGTGTGTGTGTGTGTGTTTGTGTGTGTGTGTGTGTGTGTGTGTGTGTTTGTGTGTGTGTGTGTGTGTGTGTGTGTGTGTGTGTGTGTGTGTTTGTGTGTGTGTGTGTGTGTGTGTGTGTGTGTGTGTGTGTGTGTGTGTGTGTTTGTGTGTGTGTGTGTGTGTGTGTGTGTGTGTGTGCAGGGGAGAAGGCATATGGAATGAGCAGCAGTGGAGACTCATTACACACACCCTCACTCCCTCACTACAGTAATCGGGTGTTTGAAGCACAGCTGTCCTTTGAACAATGTACACACACACGCACACACACCCATCAGTAGGTGTTTGCTGTAATTACTGCAACACTGTGTTTGTTGGACCATAATCCTCAGCATCCATTGTGGGACACACGCCCCTGACCCTTGATTAAGGCCTAAAGACCCCTACCTCCTCCTGCTCTCCTCCCCTCCTCCTCCTCCCTTCCCCTCCTCTCCTCTCCTCCCTTCCCCACCTCCCCTCCTCTCCTCCCCTCCTCCTCCCCTCCTCTCCTCTCCTCTCCTCCCTTCCCCACCTCCCCTCCTCCTCCCTTCCCCTCCTCTCCTCTCCTCCCTTCCCCACCTCCCCTCCTCTCCTCCCTTCCCCACCTCCCCTCCTCTCCTCCCCTCCTCCTCCCCTCCTCTCCTCCCCACCTTCTCTCCTCTCCTCCCCTCCTCCTCCTCCCCTCTTCCCTTCCCCTCCTCCCCTCCTCTCCTCCTCCCTTCCCCAACTCCCCTCCTATCCTCCCCTCCTCTCCATCCCCTCCTCCTCCTCCCCCTTCCCCACCTCCCCTCCTATCCTCCCCTCCTCCTCCTCCCCTCCTCCCTTCCCCTCCTCCTCCCCTCCTCCCTTCCCCTCCTCCCTTCCTCCTCCCCTCCTCCCCTCCTCTCCTCCCCTCCCCCACCTCCCCTCCTCTTCCACTCCTTCCAAAGGCTGTTGCCACCCCTCTTTGTAAAGGGCTGTTCTTTCATCATCCTGAAACACACGCACCCTCTAACACACACAGACACACACATACACACACACCCTCACACACTCAGACACACACATACACACGCACCCTCTAACACACACAGACACACACATACACACACACCCTCACACACTCAGACACACACATACACACGCACCCTCTAACACACACAGACACACACATACACACACACCCTCACACACTCAGACACACACATACACACACACCCTCTAACACACACAGACACACACATACACACACACCCTCACACACTCAGACACACACACACTCACACACTCAGACACACACACCCTCACACACAGACACACAAACCCTCACACACAGACACACCCACCCTCACACACACAGACACACACACCCTCACACACACACACACACACACACAGACACACAAACCCTCACACACAGACACACAGCCTCACACACACACAGACACACACATACCCTCACACACCCCAACACACACAGACACACACAAACACCCTCACACACACAGACACACACCCTTACACACACAAACAAACACATACACACACACGCACAGACACTTACCCTCACATACACCCTCACACACACAGACACACACACCCTCACACAGCAGTAGTGTCCTGTGCCACAACAGAACGGTGAAAGGAGGATAATTAACTAAGCTCTGGCACGGGCCGGAAGAGTGGGGCTACAATGGAGGCCAACTATTATACGACTCTTTAAAGCAAACACTTCTGTCTGTCCAGCTCGTGCCTCAATGAACACAACTCAACCCCTAATTTCAATCCTTTGTGACCAGAGACAGTCAGTCATTTTGGTCAATGAATGAATTGGTACCTTTATTGGTTGGTGAATGAATTCATTGGTTATTGGGCAGCAAGAGAGGTGGTATCTACATGATCAAGTATGTGTTTAAAATGAGACTGACACACACACACACACACACCCTGACACACACACACACACCCTGACACACACACCCTGACACACACACACACACCCTGACACACACACATACCCTGACACACACACATACCCTGACACACACACACACCCTGACACACACACACACACACACCCTGACACACACACACACACCCTGACACACACACACACCCTGACACACACACACACACCCTGACACACACACACACACACCCTGACACACACACACACCCTGAAACACACACACACCCTGACACACACACACACACACACACACACACCCTGACAAACACACACACACCCTGACACACACACACACCCTGACACACACCCTTACACACACACACACACACCCTGACACACACCCTGACACACACCAGACCTAATAATCACCTGGTCCGATATAAACAGGTTTCCACTCCTCTCTGCTCTGCTCTCCAGACCCCACAGTAATGATCTGCAGGGTAAATAAATGACCTCTGCTCTCCAGACCCCACAGTAATGATCTGCAGGGTAAATAAATGATCTCTGCTCTCCAGACCCCACAGTAATGATCTGCAGGGTAAATAAATGATCTCTGCTCTCCAGACCCCACAGTTATGATCTGCAGGGTAAATAAATGATATCTGCTCTCCAGACCCCACAGTAATGATCTGCAGGGTAAATAAATGATCTCTGCTCTCCAGACCCCACAGTAATGATCTGCAGGGTAAATAAATGATCTCTGCTCTCCAGACCCCACAGTAATGATCTGCAGGGTAAATAAATGATCTCTGCTCTCCAGACCCCACAGTAATGATCTGCAGGGTAAATAAATGATCTCTGCTCTCCAGACCCCACAGTAATGATCTGCAGGGTAAATAAATGATCTCTGCTCTCCAGACCCCACAGTAATGATCTGCAGGGTAAATAAATGATCTCTGCTCTCCAGACCCCACAGTAATGATCTGCAGGGTAAATAAATGATCTCTGCTCTCCAGACCCCACAGTAATGATCTGCAGGGTAAATAAATTATCTCTGCTCTCCAGACCCCACAGTAATGATCTGCAGGGTAAATAAATGATCTCTGCTCTCCAGACCCCACAGTAATGATCTGCAGGGTAAATAAATGATCTCTGCTCTCCAGACCCCACAGTAATGATCTGCAGGGTAAATAAATTATCTCTGCTCTCCAGACCCCACAGTAATGATCTGCAGGGTAAATAAATTATCTCTGCTCTCCAGACCCCACAGTAATGATCTGCAGGGTAAATAAATGATCTCTGCTCTGCTCTCCAGACCCCACAGTAATGATCTGCTGATCCTGCTATCAGATAAGACAAGATCTATGGAGGCATGGTACTGTAATTGAGCCAGTGTGGGGGGGGGTGAGTGTGTGTGTGTGTGTGTGTGTGTGATTTTTGTTTCATGTAATGGAAAATCCAAATATTCAGATTAAATTGAAAAATACCTGTATGTAGCTTCAATAAAAAAAAGCTTAAATTTAAAAAGACCTGTGTTCAGCTTGTTAACACACACTCACCCATTCACACACAGACACTTATTTACTGTATTCCCAGGACTAATTATGAGATGCTCAGCAGGCTCTAGCTCAAAGTCCCTGAGGGGTTGAGCAGTATTCACACTGTCCACAACACTATGTGATTAGAGGTGTGTGTGTGCGTGTGTGTGTGTGTCTGTGTGTGTGTGTGTGTGTGTGTGTGTGTGTGTGTGTGTGTGTGTGTGTGTGTGTGTGTGTGTGTGTGTGTGTGTGTGTGTGTGTGTGTGTGTGCGTGTGTGTGTGTGTGCGCGTGCGTGTGTGTGATTAGAAGTGGGTACAGTTCAGATAGAGCTAATAACCAATAGGATGATCAGGAATCTACTCAGATTAACATTAAAATGATTATATTTCTGACCCTTCGTCTGATGAGTCACCAGGCCAGGGTGGTACAGGGTCTGGTGGCTATGGCATTGATTAGTCACCAGGCCAGGGTGGTACAGGGTCTGGTGGCTATGGCATTGATGAGTCACCAGGCCAGGGTGGTACAGGGTCTGGTGGCTATGGCATTGATGAGTCACCAGGCCAGGGTGGTACAGGGTCTGGTGGCTATGGCATTGATGAGTCACCAGGCCAGGGTGGTACAGGGTCTGGTGGCTATGGCATTGATGAGTCACCAGGCCAGGGTGGTATAGGGTCTGGTGTCTATGGCATTGATGAGAGAGGGGGTTCCTCATCATCTGGGAATACATTTATATTTTATTAATTCATCCAGAGCGACTTACAAGCGCAATTCGGGTTAAGTGCCTTGCTCAAGGGCACAATAGATTTTCACCTAGTCGGCTCAGGGATTCAAACCAGCTACCTTTCAGTTACTGGCCCAACGATCTTAACCACCAGGTTACCTGCCAAATAGGAGCGAGTGTAGAGAGAGGGAGGGGTTCTGTTGACGAGGAGGTTTGGGGTTTCTCAGGTCACACGCGCACACACACACACACACACACTCCATGCCTGACGATCAGGTGACAGTAATGTCACCTGTCAGCTAACGGCCACCGTAACAGTCTGAGGTAGTTACAACACACACACCACGCCATACCTCGTCCCTCGTCTCAGTGCCTCCGCTCTAGCAAGAGACAGGTTTTAAGACAACAACTGTAGCAATTAGCCACAGTGCTAGTATCTAGTCACTCAGGACAGTGCAGTAGCGTATAGCGTCTCTTCATTAGGTGTGTTTTTCACCAGGCGGAGCTGAACGGACGGACTAATGGATGGGTTTAATAGGCCACAGGGGGTTAGCACCTGACTGAACTGCTCGCATCACTGTCTTGCTCGCTACAATACACACACGTGCAGGGACCACTACATATGTGCAGGGACCAATACATACGTGCAGGCAGGGACCCATACATACGTGCAGGGACCCATACATACGTGCAGGGACCCATACATATGTGCAGGGACCCATACATACGTGCTGGGACCCATACATACGTGCAGGGACCCATACATATGTGCAGGGACCCATTTATACGTGCAGGAACCCATACGTATGTGCTGGGACCCATACATACGTGCTGGGACCCATACATACGTGCAGGGACCCATACATACGTGCAGGGACCCAAATTGGATGTAGTCTATCACAGTGCCATCCGTTTTGTCACCAAAGCCCCATATACTACCCACCACTGCGACCTGTACGCTCTCGTTGGCTGGCCCTCACTACATATTCGTCGCCAAACCCACTGGCTCCAGGTCATCTATAAGTCTTTACTAAGTAAATCCTGCCTTATTATATTTCACTGGTCATCCCCAAAGCCAACACCTCCTTTGGCCGCCATTCCTTCCAGTTCTTTGCTGCCAATGACTGAAACGAATTGCAAAAATCATTGAAGCTGTAGACTACCATCTCCCTCAATAACTTTAAGCATCAGCTGTCAGAGCAGCTTATCGATCACTGCACCTGTACACAGCCCTTCTGTAAATAGCTCACCCTACTACCTCATCCCCATAATAGCCCACACTACTACCTCATCCCCATAATAGCCCACCCTACTACCTCATCCCCATAATAGCCCACCCTACTACCTCATCCCCATAATAGCCCACCCTACTACCTCATCCCCATAATAGCCCACCCTACTACCTCATCCCCATATTGTTATTATAGATCATTTGCATCCTAATATCTTCTATTTGCACATCATCATCTGCACATCTATCATTCCAGTGTTAATGCTAATTTGTAATTATTTCACCACTATGGCCTATTTATTGTCTTACCTTCCTAATCTTACTACATTTGCACTCACTGTACATAGATTTTCTATTGTGTTATTGACTGTACGTTTGTTTATACCATGTGTAACTCTGTTGTGTTACTTTTTGTCGCACTGTTTTGTTTATCTTGACCAGGTCACAGTTGTAAATGAGTACTTGTTCTCAACTGGCCTACCTGGTTAAATAAAGGTGAGGAGAAAAAAAAAGGAGAAAAAAAATAATCTGCCTCCCCAATCCCCAAGGG
>CM042417.1:2788792-2794653 GCA_023634145.1 Thymallus thymallus | reverse complement strand
ACTTCACCCTAGACTATATATTAACTTGATAACTGCTGTTATGTCAGATATATCTTTCTGCCTAAAACAACGTGTTAAAACTATATAACATTATGTCAGGGATATATTTCTGCCTGAAAACAAAGTCATAAAACCAACATTATATCAGAGATCATAAAACCAACATTATATCAGAGATATATTTCTGCCTCAAAAAAACAGTGTTAAAACGATCTAACGCAAAATAATAAATGTCAATATATCAATATTTAAATACAAACAGCTTTTAATGCCTCAATTCATTACATTCTTACAGTTTACAATGATACCCGTAATAGTAAATGACTCTAGGAGCAGAGTAAGTCAACACAAATAATAACATATTGATTTAGCAGACATCAGACTAACCAGATAAACAGTGAAAAAGCATAACATTGAATTTTGCGTTTATAATACAAAGTCATACTCACTCCAATTCCTTTTGCTGTTATCCCTTCCTTTAAATTCTGTTATAATCTTCTACAGCCAAGTCTGTCCAGTCCAGAAATAACTGAGAAACGTAATAAAAAAAGAGTTCTTAAAAGAGTTGGTAGAACCTGTAACGCAACAAATTACCAGCTACAAGACACCTTTTTCTTTTTCATTTTAAGTGTTAGAACCCATGGAGCACCGATACACACACTAGCTGGGATCTCAAGAGACCGAGTCAGAGTGAGAACGACAGTTGTCCGATTACTGCTTCAGGCAGTGACTAGAGAGTGTCTGAGGAAGAGGGAAAGAGAGCGCGAGAGCGAGAGAGGGGGAGGGAGGAAAGCAGTGAGGGGAGGGAGTGGAGGTGGAGGGGAGAGAGGGAGAAACAGTAGAGAGAGAATGAGAGAGACTGCTGTTGGAGCAGTTTGAAAGAGCAGACAGTTGTTGCAGGCAGTGAGACAAGCAATAAGACAGGCAGTAAGACAGGCAGTATGGCAGTAATGCAGACAGGAAGGCAGTAATGCAGTAAGGCAGTAATGCAGGCAGTAAGACAGTAAGGTAGCAAGGTAGTTAGGCAGTAAGGTAGTAAGGCAGTAAGATAGTAAGGTAGTAAGCCAGTAATGCAGGAAGTAAGGCAGTAAGGTACTATGCCAGTAAGGTAGTAAGGTGCTATGGCAGTAAGGTTGTAAGGCAGTAAGATAGTAAGGTAGTAAGCCAGTAATGCAGGAAGTAAGGCAGTAAGGTACTATGCCAGTAAGGTAGTAAGGTGCTATGGCAGTAAGGTTGTAAGGCAGTAAGATAGTAAGGTAGTAAGCCAGTAATGCAGGAAGTAAGGCAGTAAGGTACTATGCCAGTAAGGTAGTAAGGTGCTATGGCAGTAAGGTTGTAAGGCAGTAAGGTATTAAGGTACTAAGACAGTAAGGTCAAAGGCAGTCATGCAAGTACTAAGGCAGTAAGGTAGTAAGGTACTAAGGCAGTGAGGTAGTAAGGTACTAAGGCAGTAAGGTAGTAAGACAGTAAGGTACTAAAACAGTAAGGTAGTAAGTTACTAAGGCAGTAAGGCAGTAAGGTACTAAGGCAGTAAGGTAGTAAGACAGTAAGGTACTAAGGCAGTAAGGCAGTAAGGTAGTAAGGTACTAAGGCAGTAAGGTAGTAAGACAGTAAGGTACTAAGGCAGTAAGGCAGTAAGGTAGTAAGGTACTAAGGCAGTAAGGTAGTAAGACAGTAAGGTACTAAGGCAGTAAGGTAGTAAGGTACTAAGGCAGTAAGGTAGTAAGACAGTAAGGTACTAAGGCAGTAAGGTAGTAAGGTACTAAGGCAGTAAGGTAGTAAGACAGTAAGGTACTAAGGCAGTAAGGTAGTAAGACAGTAAGGTACTAAGGCAGTAAGGTAGTAAGGTACTAAGGCAGTAAGGTAGTAAGACAGTAAGGTACTAAGGCAGTAAGGTAGTAAGGTACTAAGGCAGTAAGGTAGTAAGACAGTAAGGTACTAAGGCAGTAAGGTAGTAAGACAGTAAGGTACTAAGGCAGTAAGGCAGTAAGGTAGTAAGGTACTAAGGCAGTAAGGTAGTAAGACAGTAAGGTACTAAGGCAGTAAGGTAGTAAGACAGTAAAGTAGTAAGGTAGTAAGTTAGTAAGGCAGGTGGTAATGTAGTAATGCAGCCTTACTGCCTTACTGCCTGTCTTACTGCCGGTAGTGTATGGTAGGATCTGGAAATAGAGAGGGGGCTTTATGCAACTGTTGTTTAATGCTGTTTACGACTGAATTAGTCAATTACATACAAAGAGCCGGTGTGAGGCACAGCTCCCTTGTGTCATCTCTCTCCAGACTCCAATGTCTCACTGTGAAACTGACTTCATACTGCCTGCCTGCCTTACTGCCTGACTCCCTTACTGCGTGACTGCCTTCCTTTTTGTTTATGTGTGATCAGGGGTGTATTCATACTGCCAATTCTGTTGAAAAACTTTTCCTAATTGGAAGAAAACTAAACTGATAAAAATACCAGAATTTGTCCAATAGAAACTCTATTTTGCAACTGTTGGACTAATGACCCTGGATCAGCTAGATGCAGGCAAGAGTGTGCAAGGCGGTATTGAATGTGTCAGTCTGTCCATGTGTCACTGTCTGTCATCTCAAAATGTTCTCTCGACCTGTGTCCTACGTTGCAAACTTTCATTCATAGGCTAGGTTGTAGCAATCTCATGATGGGTATAGGGAACATTTGAGTATCACGTAGTAGCCTAAACCGATCGATGTTACATTGCACTGGGTGAATGGAATATGAATGACAGTCATCCAATATGCTGTAATAGAAATAAGGCCATACTCATGAAAATAATAATCGTCCTCCCTCATCGTAAACGGCACCGACCGCCACTGATGTTGAAATATGCTCTTATGACAAAATGTGAAAGCATTGAAGGAGGCAACAAAGGTTATAGTCATCATAAGACTGTTTTACTGTCATATACAAAAAATCAGCTCCTCCCTCAATGGGGATCGATCAACTTCACGTTTTTTGACTTTCGGCCCACCACCTAATCATTGAATCTAAGAGTTCAGACACACCGATAAATCTGATTGCCGATAGAGGCCATTCCTTCTTTTGCTTGAAGAAAAGACGCACCTGCTGCGTAACGACCTAGTACCGACGAACCTGCCGTTTCTACTTGTAGAATCGCAATGCTTGGCAGTGTCGACAACTTGACTTTGAGACAATCAGAGAGAACGAACCTCCGGCCGACAGGAGTGACAAGAAAAAAAAATAGGTCAATTTTTCCAGTGTGATCAGAACTGCTCTAACTAACTCAGACACACTTCATATGGAACAAATGGGGTGGTAAGTGCAGAGCAACACTAAATGCTTTACCAAGCTAGCTATCTAGCAAGAATAAATACTTGTATTCACTCTGCATTATCCCATACTGTTAGTGCCAGTTCACTTGCTCGCTAACGTTAGCTTAACGGCTAGCATCGCCATTTGCCAGTAGCACAACATAGCTAGCTAGCTTCTCCACTGACTCTTGGCAGCTTACAGGCAGTTGCTTCATTTGAAAATGAAACCATTGTGATTTAATTAAATGTTGCTAGCTACACTAGTTATCTAGTTATGGCCATCTGGCTAGTATCAACAAAGGCTTACTACAAAATATAGCTAGCTAGCAACAAAATGAATGTGGCTTGCTAGCTAATTAGCTAACATTAGCTATCTACCGCAGGTACAAGCCAAACCATCTACTGCCATCTGGTGGTCTACAGTATTTTGACTCTATTGGATCGGTGGTGGATCTGTACTATTTGATCATCAAAAATGTTACTGCCAACACTCTGGCAGAGGTGTTAAGTACTTCTCGGCAGTCAATATCTCTGAGACAGTTTAGGCAGCCCTGACAAATGTTCCTTTGGGCGTTGCTCTGCATGCTGGCGTTAGCGGGCCATTGCGGGTATTTTAGGGTGCAGCTGATTTAGATCTACTGTAGTGGTGGAGATGGTGGCAGAAGGAGCTTGGACATAGCAGGACCTTCTGAAGGTAAACAGGGCTGAACGGAAAGTAAAAAGGTAATATGATGTGGAGGTTAAGGGGTTTAGCAGCTCGATTAACCCCAGCTAGGCTCCCCATGGCTGGGCTGTGTCTGTTTGTATGTCCCCTACCGTCAGCAGCCTAGTGGAAGATCCTCCATGAACAAATAGACACCACAGCAGGGCTGTGTGAGTGTGTATGTGTGTATCTCTGACTGTGTGCTAGGTAATGACTGCCTTCTGTCAGCAGGAGGTTATTATTATTACTGGTCGAAACGGCTATACACGGCAATACAGGGCTATACACCGCTATACACGGCTAAACACGGCTATACAAGGCTAAACAAGGCTATACACAGCTATACAAGGCTATACATGGCTATACACGGCTATATATGGCTATACAAGGCTATACAAGGCTATACAAGGCTATACACGGCTATATATGTCTATACACGGCTATACACGGCTATATTTGGCTATACACAGCTATACACGGCTATACATGGCTATACACAGCTGTACAAGGCTATACACGGCTATATATGGCTATACAAGGCTATACGTGGCAATACACAGCTATACAAGGCTATACACGGCTATACACGGCTATACACGGCTATATATGGCTATACACGACTATATATGGCTATAAAAGGCTGTACAAGGCTATACACGGCTATATATTGCTATACAAGGCTATACATGGCAATACACAGCTATACAAGGCTATACACGGCTATACAAGGCTATACACAGCTATACACGGCTATATATGGCTATACACAGCTATACACGGCTATACATGGCTATACACAGCTGTACAAGGCTATACACTGCTATATATGGCTATACAAGGCTATACGTGGCAATACACAGCTATACAAGGCTATACACGGCTATACACGGCTATACACGGCTATATATGGCTATACACGACTATATATGGCTATAAAAGGCTGTACAAGGCTATACACGGCTATATATGGCTATACAAGGCTATACATGGCAATACACAGCTATACAAGGCTATACACGGCTATACAAGGCTATACACAGCTATACAAGGCTGTACAAGGCTATACACGACTATACACGGCTATACACGGCTATACACAGCTATACAAGAGTATACACGGCTATACAAGGCTATACAAGGCTATACACAGCTATACAAGGCTATACGCGGCTATACACGGCTGTTCACGGCTATACACGGCTATACAAGGCTATACACGGCTATACACGGCTATACACGGCTATACACTTCTATACAAGGCTATACACCTCTATACAAGGCTATACAAGGCTATACACGGCTATACACCTCTATACACCTCTATACAAGGCTATACAAGGCTATACACGACAATTCAAGGCTATGCACGGCTATACAAGGCTATACAAGGCTATACAAGGCTATACACGGCTATACAAGGCTATACAAGGCTATACAAGGCTTTACAAGGCTATACAAGGCTATACAAGGCTATACAAGGCTTTACAAGGCTATACAAGGCTATACAAGGCTATACAAGGCTTTACAAGGCTATACAAGGCTATACAAGGCTTTACAAGGCTTTACAAGGCTATACAAGGCTATACAAGGCTATACAAGGCTATACAAGGCTATACACAGCTGGGGGATAGGGTGGTATTTAGGATGAAGCACATTGTATTCATACCTCAGCAGTGGCTCTGGAACAATTCATGTGATTTACACTGTTGCTTGTTTCTAATGAGTATATAGACCAAACACACAGAGAGGAAACTAAAGAGGTGATAATGAGTATATAGACCAAACACACAGAGAGGAAACTAAAGAGGTGATAATGAGTATATAAACCAAACACACAGAGAGGAAACTAAAGAGGTGATAATGAGTATATAAA
>CM042417.1:2706292-2783792 GCA_023634145.1 Thymallus thymallus | reverse complement strand
CACTATATAGGGAATAGGGTGTCATTTGGGACGGAGTCCAAGTCACGCAAACCACCCTCCCCACAGTTTGGAAATCTGAACTTGGGATAACTTGGGATAAAACAAACAGAGATTATATATTTATCTAGGCATTAGCTGCAGAAGTGGTCCGTCTATGGACTGAGAGACAGGAAAATAAAGTGTGCAAGCCTCACAGCGTTGTCCCGTAGCTCCCCTGGTCTGAAACACTGCGGATCTGAAGCTGAGCAGCTGGTTCTGCCTTTCTTGGACCGGTTTCCTTTCCCAAATAACTGAGGTGCAGAGAAAGGTAACTTCATTTTCGAAAGAGAGTGAAAGAAATAGTGAGGAAAAATAACTGAATGTTTCTACATTTGCCCACATTGAGGCACGTATAGTTCCGTAGTTAGAGCCAACAGCTTAGAAATGAAAATCTACTAAGGTATGTAATGGTAAGCAGCTCTTTCTACACAACAACATAAAACATACACCAATTGTATACATTACATACCTAACGTTTAAGGTGTAAATTAAGCTACCATTTCTATGTGTTTTATTTTCAAACACTGACAAATACCAGCAACGATATTGAAGTAAAACCATATACCGTAGCTACTAATCAACCAAAGCTTGTTTGATGATCAAATGATCAAGAATAAAACCTAGTTAATATCAATGATAAGACCGACGTCTCTATGTGCAAATCTGAGGGAGCTAGAAACCACAGTAGCTAAAGCATTAACTTAACCAAGCCATCTATCAAACATGACTTTCATTCCCCTCCAAAGACAATCTTTGATGATATCACCACCAGAAGAGATTCTGACAGCCCAGACAGATCATTTCCCAGTCCCCCAAGGTAAATTAGTAGCAAATCAAGTGCCTTTCAAGTGGTGAATGAAAGGTCGAGCCAAGCCAGAATTCCACATAAACAAACATAAAGGTCTGAGTCCCAAATGACACTCTATTCCCCTGGTCAAAAGTAGTACACTATAAAGGGAATATGGTGCTATTTGGGACGCAGCCCAGGTCGGTCCATCTGGCAGAGGGAAGAGTGATAAAAGTACCTCCTCATGAAAATACACTGGAGTTTTCCTCTACAGAGTCAATGGAACAAAAGCAATGGGTAGACAGATAGATAGATAGATAGATAGATAGATAGATAGATAGATAGATAGATAGATAGATAGATAGATAGATAGATAGATAGATAGATAGATAGATAGATAGATAGATAGATAGATAGATAGATAGATAGATAGATAGATAGATAGATAGATAGATAGATAGATAGATAGATAGATAGATAGATAGATAGATAGATAGATAGATAGATAGATAGATAGATAGATAGATAGATAGATAGATAGATAGATAGATAGATAGATAGATTTACAATGCTGACCTGATCGTATATGTTGATATTAAACATAACATGGAGAATATGTTTTAATTAAGCCAAAACACATTGGTTCTTCTGAGGGGAAATATACATATCTAACTATACAGGCTATATTTTTTTACAGAAAAGATTCAGACAATAATCATCATTTGGTTACTGTTCATGATGTTGACGTTAGCAACGGTTCATCAGACTGAGTGATCAGTGTGTTTTTAGTTCAACAGAATAAACACACTGCAGACACACTGACAGACACACACACACACACACACACAGAACCTCTGGTCTTTACGAGGGCTGAAACACACCTATGAAGGTCTATGAGGGCCTTGGAATCCTGCTCTCCCCCCTCCCACAGACACTTTACTGGTATCCCCTGATCCACTCTGCTCTCCCCCCTCCCACAGACACTTTACTGGTCACCACTGGTCTCCCCCCTCCCACAGACACTTTACTGGTCACCACTGGTCAGACTTAAGCCCAAAAAGCACATTCCAGAGATCTATTACTGAGAACAAGACATAATGAGACATCACTATGCCCTGCAGTGAGTAAATCACAGGTTACAACACTGACTGGAAACATACAGAGCTGCATCCCAAATGGCATTGTACTCCCTATAGGCCCTGGTCAAAAGTAGTGCCCGGCATAGGGAATAGGGTGCCATTTGAGAGGGAGCCAGCGGGTTAAGAATAAATGACTGAAAGATGTTCAATAAGTTAAATGAAGCTGGATCTCTCTCTCACACTCTCTCTCTCTCTCTCTCTCTCTCAGCAAGTGTTTCTTTAAGAATGTGCACTGGTACTGGCATGATGTCAAACCTCATCAATTATCAAATATTTTTCTGTCCTTGCGCCATACAAATGTACTAGCCCCAAATAGGGCACCACTGGAAAAAGTGAGAGAGAGAGAGAGCGAGAGAGAGAGAGAGAGAGACAGGGAGAGAGAGACAGGGAGAGAGAGAGACAGGGAGAGATAGAAAGAGAGTGAGAGAGAGAGAGTGTGTGAGAGAGAGACAGGGAGAGATAGAAAGAGAGTGAGAGAGAGAGAGTGTGTGTGAGAGAGAGAGAGAGAGATAGAAAGAGAGTGAGAGAGAGAGTGAGAGAGAGAGAGAGACAGGGAGAGAGAGAGAGAGAGATAGAAAGAGAGTGAGAGAGAGAGAGTGTGTGTGAGAGAGAGAGAGAGAGAGAGAGAGAGAGAGAGAGAGAGAGAGAGAGAGATAGAAAGAGAGTGAGAGAGAGAGAGTGTGAGAGAGAGAGGACGAGAGAGAGATGCCAATAAAGCCCTTATTGGAGGAGGAGTACAGGAGCACAATCAATGACTTTGTGTTGTGGTGTGAGCAGAACCACCTTCAGCTCAACATCAGCAAAACAAAGGAGATGGTGGTGGACTTCAGGAGAACCAAGGCCCACTTTAGTCCCTATACAGGGGATGGATGTGGAAATGGTTGGGTCATAGTTCCTGGGAGTCCATATGGACAACAGGCTGGAATGGGCTGGTAACACCGGGGCTCTGTACAAAAAGGGCCAGAGCCGACTCTACTTTCTGAGGAGGCTCAGGTCCTTCAACGTGTGCAGTAAACTACTGCATACCTTCTACCAGTCTTTTTTGCTGTGATGTGCTGGGGCACCAACATAAAGGCTGGTGATGCTTCTCAGGTAAATAAGCTGATCAGGAAGGCTAGCCCTGTTCTGGGGATTAGCCTTGACACTAGAGGAGGTGGTGGAGAGAAGGATCCTGGCCAAACTGCTGGCCATCATGGACAACGTCACCCACCCTCTGCATGCCATGGTTATGACGCAGAGAAGCACCTTCAGTCACAGACTGATCCCACCACGGTGTGCCAGAGAGCGCTACAGGAGGTCCTTCCTGCCGGCGGCTATTAGACTATATAATGCCTCACCGGGGTGCCGTGCCGTCGTCAACATAGACCTGGAACTGTTAGGGTGTTAGGACCTAGTTTAACAATTATGCATCCATCCGTGAGTAACTCTGGTCTGTAATCACTCATTCACTCTGGACTTATTTATTAATTCAGGTCTGTATTTACATATTCATGTACAGTTGTTATATAATATCACATGCAATAATGTAAGTAATTCTTAGACTGAACTTACATAGTCATTCGCTCAGGAATGCATATTGGTATCCTGTCAAGCTTTTAGTATATCGAATGTGCAATACGTGCATTTTATCTGTAACCCTAAATTATATCATACACACATTTAGCTATTTAAGTATCTCTTCCTGTCATTAACTTGTGTTTTCATAGCTTTTTTGCACTCCAGACTTCTTGTGTTTTTATACTTTTGCATACTGCCATTCTATGTATCATGTATCGTGTATCTGTCTTTTGTGTATTTTCATTCTTCCCTGTGTTTTTTCGTAGCTGCTTCACAAAGAAATTTCTCCTAGGGGATCAATAAAGTATCCATCTATCCTATCCTATTTAATTTAATTTAATTGAGAGAGAGAGAGAGAGAGAGAGAGAGAGAGAGGCCCGCCATTATTACCAGTAAGCAAAGCAGCACCCAAAGGAACATGTCTCTCCCCGTTCCCCTGTCCGCCTGCACACAGCTGCCTCACCAGTTGGCCCAGGTCAGCAGAGCAGCAGTGCCAGATGCCAGACTGGGGATCACCAGGCCCCAGCAGGAGTTTTCCCCCACGGGGAAGGGACCTGGGCCAGAGCCGGGGGTTTAGGTTATTAGCAGAGCAAACTGCAGAGGTAAGAGATGCATGCACACACACGCACACACACACAAACGCACACACACACACGCACACCCCACCCAAAGAGCCTCAGGTGTCAGTCTAGGCCCTGTGACATTTGTGAAGCCAGGAGCCCACATAACATAACAAAAAGACATTAGGCAAATGTCTGTTTAAATTGGCGAGCTGAACAACAGTGTGATTGTGGCAGTGCTTTCTGTTCAATTCTGCTACTTGACTAAATACTGCTGGGAGCCAGTGACTTGTCTCAGTGATAGAACATACTGCTGTTATCCCAGTCCTCCCAGAGTATGGAGATGTATTAACATACTGCTGTTAACCCAGTCCTCCCAGAGTATGGAGACGTATTAACATACTGCTGTTAACCCAGTCCTTCCAGAGTATGGAGATGTATTAACATACTGCTGTTAACCCAGTCCTCCCAGTGTATGGAGATGTATTAACATACTGCTGTTAACCCAGTCCTCCCAGTGTATGGAGACGTATTAACATACTGCTGTTAACCCAGTCCTCCCAGTGTATGGAGATGTATTAACATACTGCTGTTAACCCAGTCCTCCCAGTGTATGGAGATGTATTAACATACTGCTGTTAACCCAGTCCTCCCAGTGTATCGAGATGTATTAACATACTGCTGTTATCCCAGTCCTTCCAGAGTATGGATATGTATTAACATACTGCTGTTAACCCAGTCCTCCCAGTGTATGGAGACGTATTAACATACTGCTGTTAACCCAGTCCTTCCAGAGTATGGATATGTATTGACATACTGCTGTTAACCCAGTCCTCGCAGTGTATGGAGATGTATTAACATACTGCTGTTAACCCAGTCCTTCCAGAGTATGGAGATGTATTAACATACTGCTGTTAACCCAGTCCTTCCAGAGTATGGATATGTATTGACATACTGCTGTTAACGCAGTCCTTCCAGTGTATGGAGATGTATTAACATACTGCTGTTAACCCAGTCCTCCCAGTGTATGGAGATGTATTAACATACTGCTGTTAATCCAGTCCTTCCAGTGTATGGAGACGTTTTAACATAATGCTGTTAACCCAGTCCTCCCAGTGTATGGAGATGTATTAAAATACTGCTGTTAACCCAGTCCTCCCAGTGTATGGAGACGTATTAACATACTGCTGTTAACCCAGTCCTCCCAGTGTATGGAGATGTATTAACATACTGCTGTTAACCCAGTCCTCCCAGTGTATGGAGACGTATCAACACACTGCTGTTAACCCAGTCCTCCCGGTGTATGGAGATGTATTAACATACTGCTGTTAACCCAGTCCTTCCAGTGTATGGAGATGTATTAACATACTGCTGTTAACCCAGTCCTCCCAGTGTATGGAGATGTATTAACATACGGCTGTTAACCCAGTCCTCCCAGTGTATAAATATGTATTTGCTTTTGTTTCAATGTTGCCATGTGTTTTTACAATAATTATATACAAGGAATACAATAAACTAAAATACACCAGATACCGATATAAATTCCATTCATCCTGTTTACCAGACTGAATGCACCCTCCAGCCATTGGTTTTCAGGTCATTTTTAACTCCTGGATAGATATTTAACAACTCGCTCTGTGGGGTCTGTTTGTGTTTGTGAACAAATCCCCAGGACCAGCTTCTCCAGGTTTATCTCTCTGTAGGTGATGGCTTTGTTATGGAAGGTTCTGGAATTGCTTCCTTTTAGATTGTTCACAGCTTTGTGGAAGTTACCTGTGGCACTGATGTTTAGGCCGAGGTATGTATTGTTTTTTGTATTTGTGGTTTTGGCAACTGGACCTTTTTTGGAACACCATTTTTTTGTCTTACTGAGATTTACTGTCAGGGCCCAGGTCTGACAGAATATGTGCAGAAGATCTAGGTGCTGCAGGCCCTCCTTGGTTGGTGACAGAAGCTAGATAGATAGATAGAAGTCTTGAGTATAAAAATAAATTGCATAGTATGGGTGAATGGCTGAGAGCAGAAGCATCAGCAAATAGTAGACATTTGACTTCAGTTTCTAGTAGGGTGAGGCCGGGTGCTGCAGACTGTTCTAGTGCCCTCGCCAATTCGCTTATATATATGTTGAAGAGGGTGGGGCTTAAACTGCATCCCTGTCTCACCCCACGGCCCTGTGGAAAGAAATGTGTGTGTTTTTTGCCAATTTTAACGGCACACTTGTTGTTTGTGTACATGGATTTTATAATGTTGTATGTTTTTCCCACAACACCACTTTCCATCAATTTGTATAGCTGACCCTCATGCCAAATTGAGTCAAAGGCTTTTTTGAAATTAACAAAGCATGAGAAGACTTTGCCTTTCTTTTGGTTTGTTTGTTTGTCAATTAGGGTGTGCAGGGTGAATACGTGGTCTGTCGTACGGAGGAAATGAACTAGTCTGTTGTTAATGATAATGCAAAGGATTTTCCCAAGGTTGTTGTTGACGCATATTCCATGGTAGTTATTGGGGTCAAATTTAGCTCCACTTTTGTGGATTGGGGTGATCAGTCATTGGTTCCAAATATAGGGGAAGTTGCCAGAGTTTAATTATAGCCAATTGGAATTTGTGGTCTGTATATATTATCATTTCATTGACGATACCACCAACACCACAGGCCTTTTTGGGTTGGAGAGTTTTTATTTTGTCCTGTAGTTCATTCAATGTAATTGTAGAATCCAGTGGGTTCTGGTCTTTAATAGTTGATTCTAGGATTTGTATTTGATCATGTATATGTTTTTGCTGTTTGTTCTTTGTTATAGAGCCATAAAGCCTGGAGAAGTGGTTTATCCATAGATCTCCATTTTGGGTAGATAACTCTCAGTGTTGTTGTTTGTTTAGTGTTTTCCAGTGGTTAGACTCTATGGATTCTTCAATTAAATTGAGTTGGTTTCTGACGTGCTGTTCTTTCTTTTTCCGTAGTGTATTTCTGTATTGTTTTAGTGATTCACCATAGTGAAGGTGTATTTCTGTATTGTTTTAGTGATTCACCATAGTGAAGGTGTATTTCTGCATTGTTTTAGTGATTCACCATAGTGAAGGTGTATTTCTGTATTGTTTTAGTGATTCACCATAGTGAAAGCGTAGGCTCAGGTTTTCTGGGTCTATGTTTTTGGTTGGATAGGTTTCTCAATTTCTTTCTTGGTGTTTGCATTCTTCATCAAACCATTAGTCATTGTTGTTAATTTTCAATGGTTTTCTGTTTGAAATTTTTTGATTTGATAAGGAAGCTGAGAGGTCAAATATACTGTTGAGGTTTTCTACTGACAAGTTTACACCTTCACTATTACAGTGAAATGTTTTGTCCAGGAAATTGCCTAGAAGGGATTGAATTTGTTGTTGCTTAATTTTTATTAAATTTTTTTAGCCCATTTTCTTCCCAATTTCGTCATATCCAATTGGTAGTTACAGTCTTGTCCCATCGCTACAACTCCCGTACAGACTCAGGAGAGGCGAAGGTTGAGAGCCGTTCGTCCTCCAAAACACAACCCACCAAGCCGCACTGCTTCTTGACACAATGAACGATTAACCCGGAGGCCAGCCGCACCAATGTGTCGGAGGAAGCTTAATTGTTTTTTGGTAGATTTCAACACTACTTTCCTTCCATCCATAGCATTTCTTAATATTACTCAGTTCCTTTGGCTTTGATGCCTCATGATTGAGTATTGCTCTGTTCAATTAGACTTTGATTTTACTGTGATCTGATAGGGGTGTCAGTGGACTGAATGTGAACACTCTGAGAGACTCTGGGTTGAGGTCAGTGAAAAAGTAGTCTACAGTACTACTGCCAAGAGATGAGCTATAGGTACCTACCATAGGAGTCCCCTCGAAGCCTACCATTGACTATGTACAGACCCAGCGTCAGACAGAGCTGCAGGAGTTGTGACCCGTTTTTGTTGGTTATGTTGTCGAAGTTGGGTCTAGGGGGGCATATGGGGGAGGGAATGCTGTCACCTCCAGGTAGGTGTTTGTCCCCATGTGTGCTGAGGGTGTCAGGTTCTTGTCCAGTTCTGGCATTTAGGTCACCACAGACTAGTACATGTCCCTGGGCCTGGATATGGTTGATCTCCCCATCAAGGATGGAGAAGCTGTCATCGTTGAAGTATGGGCATTCTATTGGGGGGATATAGGTAGCACACATGAGGACATTTTTCTCTGTTGAGATAATTTCCTTATTAATTTGTAGCCAGATGTAAAATGTTCCTGTTTTGACTGATTTAATAGAGTGGGTTAGGTCTGCTCTATACCAAATTAGCATAACCTCTGAGTCTCTTCCCTGTTTCACACCTGGTAGTTTGGTGGATGGGACTACCAGCTCTCTGTAACCTAGAGGGAAACCAGTAGGTCAATCACCTTTATAAGTTTCTTGTGGGATGACAACGTCTGTATTTCCAATTTCTTTGAGGAAGTCTGGGTTCCTGCTCTTTAGGCCAAAGGGAAATTACCTCAGACCTTTTATATTCCAGGATGAGATAGTAAAAGCTTTGTGTTCCATAGTGTCTAGTGTTGTTTTGTGTGGTTTAGGTTCAGACCGACAGACAGAGCATGTGGAGCAGCTGTCCTGCTGTCATGTTGAGGTCCTTGCCGCAGGGGCGGGGGGCATGGGGTGGGCAGAAGGGGCATAGGTCTGATATGGGGGGGCCTATATAGGGTGTGGCCAGGGTTTGCTTGAGGTGGTCTTAGCTGGTTGGGGTGTGGCTGGTGATGCTGTGGTCTGGGTGAAGGTCCTCTTGGATTGGGATCTCCCGGTGCAGGTCCTTCAGGAGGGGGTTTTGCACGTCTGGGAGGGTGTCTCGTTGGTCTAGGTGGGGTGTCCGTTGCACTGTCGCTCCTATGTGAGGTGCTGGGCCTATGGTTGAGGGTGATGTCCTTCAGGGTCCTGGCAAAAGTTGGGATTGCTGCCTTGTAGAGGTGGAGCTGGTCGTAAAGGCTGTGTGAATTATGATGTGGCTGCGGGACCCTAGTCTGTCCTCTAGTGTTTTGGCACCAGAGTTTAGCTACTCTCCGTTGTTAGGCTCAAGAGTTTTCACACCACCTCACTTCACACTTCCGTGCTAATTGAAGCCAGTTCAGGTCAGTAATGTCCTAGCAGCTTGGTAGCTTAGTAGCCTTAATTATTAAGCTTTATATAACAACATTACCTAGAGATTATTGTCTTTTACTTCATGTCTTCAGAAGTGGGTTCAGACTGAACATTACTCCCTCAGCTTAGTGTTGGATGGTATTTCCTGGTTCCTCTGCGTTTCTTCTGTAGTTTGGTTTTTCTTCATAGTCCTTGGAAGTAATAGTCCATACAGGTAGTTTGATAGTCCTTGGTAGTAATAGTCCAGTCAGGTAGTTTGATAGTCCTTGGTAGTAATAGTCCATTCAGGTAGTGTGATAGTCCTTGGTAGTAATAGTCCAGTCAGGTAGTTTGATAGTCCTTGGTAGTAATAGTCCAGTCAGGTAGTTTGATAGTCCTTGGTAGTAATAGTCCATTCAGGTAGTTTGATAGTCCTTGGTAGTAATAGTCCATTCAGGTAGTGTGATAGTCCTTGGTAGTAATAGTCCATTCAGGTAGTTTGATAGTCCTTGGTAGTAATAGTCCATTCAGGTAGTTTGATAGTCCTTGGTAGTAATAGTCCATTCAGGTAGTTTGATGGTCCTTGGTAGTAATAGTCCATTCAGGTAGTTTGATAGTCCTTGGTAGTAATAGTCCATTCAGGTAGTTTGATAGTCCTTGGTAGTAATAGTCCATTCAGGTAGTTTGATAGTCCTTGGTAGTAATAGTCCATTCAGGTAGTTTGATAGTCCTTGGTAGTAATAGTCCATTCAGGTAGTTTGATGGTCCTTGGTAGTAATAGTCCATTCAGGTAGTTTGATAGTCCTTGGTAGTAATAGTCCATTCATGTAGTTTGATAGTCCTTGGTAGTAATAGTCCATTCAGGTAGTTTGATAGTCCTTGGTAGTAATAGTCCATTCAGGTAGTTTGATAGTCCTTGGTAGTAATAGTCCATTCAGGTAGTTTGATAGTCCTTGGTAGTAATAGTCCATTCAGGTAGTTTGATGGTCCTTGGTAGTAATAGTCCATTCAGGTAGTGTGATAGTCCTTGGTAGTAATAGTCCATTCAGGTAGTTTGATGGTCCTTGGTAGTAATAGTCCATTCAGGTTGTTTGTTAGGAATGGAATTTAGATTGAAGGTTTGGATGTTTGGATGTTGAGGTTAGTATCCTGTATAAATACTTGCAAAAAAATTATAGTTCATGTTAATTTATCTAACTATAATTGTATATTTTTGCAGAATAACTCAGGAGCCCCTACCTCTCTCTCTCTCTCTCTCTCTCTCTCTTTCTCTCTCTCTCTCTCTCTCTCTCTCTCTCTCTCTCTCTCTCTCTCTCTCTCTCTCTTCTCTCTCTCTCTCTCTCTCTCTCTCTCTCTCTCTCTCTCTCTCTCGTGCTTTAATTTCCTCTTAAAAATGGAGAGAGACAGTTGGATTATCTGGGCAGAGAACGTCATTCATTTTAAAGGGCAGGGTGAAGGTGCTGAGTGGCTGGAGAAGAGTGTGAACTATTAGAAACTTACCAAACCTGTCTGTGCCTCCGATCATGCTGGCATCAAATACAGCGACTCCAGGCTTGACAGACAAAGCTGGGGTTGATCACTGTTGAGGAATGTGGCCCAAATGGCACCTTATTTCCAAGACTTTTGACCAGGATCCATAGGGCTCTGGTCAAAAGAAGTGCACTATAAGGGAATAGGGTGCCATATGGGACACACCCAAGACTATGCATGAGGAGTGTTGAAATGTATGCCTGCCTTCCTATTTGCCTTTCTGCCTGCCTGCCTGCCTGCCTGCCTGCCTGCCTGCCTGCCTGCCTGCCTGCCTGCCTGCCTGCCTGCCTGCCTGCCTGCCTGCCTGCCTGCCTGCCTGCCTGCCTGCCTGGTTACTAGGGGCTTCTGCATGTGTGTCTGGGACTTGTCATGATAGTAATTATAAATCAGGTAGACAAGGTTTGATTTATTTTTCTTTTCAGGGGCGACTATCAATGAAGGGTCGAGGGGAAGTACTGTTTAAGTAGTTTAATCTGAAAAGGTTAAAAGTTCTCTGAGCTCACATGCTCAATATTCCAGTGGTGAGAACGTAATCAGAACTGCACAGTGACACCGTAGGCTGGCTGGCTGCAGCATCAATGGTTGTCTTTCTTGCTAGGTAGCTAACTAGTTTACTTCTTCTACTTTCTGCTAGGTTCATGAGCTAGCTAACATTCATTATACATGTGTTGTGTCATTCAACAATATAGCTAGCTAGTTAGCTATTTAGTATTAAGTGTTTGAATGGCATCCTCATTCACCAGTGACTGGTAATTAACTGTCTGGCTATTGCTAACTTGCTAGCTCATTGATCATACCGTTATCATTGTTGTCAAAGCTGCTTATTGATCACTGCACCTGTATATAGCCCTTCTGTAAATAGCCCACACTACTACCTCATCCTGTCAGGCTCTGGCCATAGAGCAAGCCTACTTGCTCTCTATGTAGCTGTGGTCAGAGTCTGACAGTGTCGTCCTTTTCTGTTTCTATGTGGGGTTTAGGTTGGATCCCTAATTAGAGGCAGCTGCACGGCATTGTCTCTAATTAGGGATCCAATATATGTTGAGTCTGTCCATCACGTTGCTGTGGGTCGATATCGATGTATGTCGCAGTCACGGTGAGTCAGTGGATTTACGTTTTGTTCATTCGTGTTTGATTGTTCAGTAGTTCGACATTGGTGTTTTATTATTACATAGTATAATAAATATGTCGAACAACTATCCCTGCGCTGCGTCTTGGTCTCTCTCACACCCAAATCGTGACAGATCGACCCACCAAGGTGAGACCAAGCAGCGAAGGAAAAAGGAACAGCCTGGAGCCCAGACACCCCAAACGATTGTCGGAGAGGGGCTATGGGGGTGGTCGGGGATAGACGGAGAGGAGCCCCGGCCACTGCACTCGTGGGGGATCCCGGAAGAGCCCCTACAGCCAAGGGAGCAGAGGTACGGAGAGGAGTCGGAAGAGGAGGACGACGACGTACTTCTGTTCCCTCTCTCGTGGGGACTCTTGGAGGAGATCTCGCGAGGCGGGGATTGGCGATGGAGTGAGGAAGATCGGGGCTGTCACAGCCTCCCAACGCCAGTTCCCAACCCAGTGCCTCCAGCGCCAGCCCGGAGCCAACAAGGGTCCGTCATGGCTGCGAGCACCACACCATCGGTGCGCGGCCAGAGCCCGGAGAGGCTGAAAAGAGGGCATCGCACGCCACTTCGCATGCCCACGGATCTGGATCGGGAGCGGCCAGAGGGGTTTGAGGAATACCCGGAGGAGGAGCGGACGAGGTGGTGGAGAGCCTGGAATGCTCTTCCTCTGGAGAAGCTGAGGGATCCGCTGGTTATACAGGCGTTGGTGGACTTTAAACGCCAGATGACTCTCGTGGCGAGGCAGATGGTTGGACAGGAACCTCCAGCGAAGGTCAGCAGCCCTGCACCTCCAGCGAAGGTCAGCAGCCCTGCCCCTCCAGCGAAGGTCAGCGTCCCTCCACCTCCAACGAAGGTCAGCGCCCCTGAACCTCCTGCGAAGGTCAGCGCCCCTGAACCTCCAGCGAAGGTCAGCGCCCCTGAACCTCCAGCGAAGGTCAGCGCCTCTAAACCTCCAGCGAAGGTCAGCGCCTCTAAACCTCCTGCGAAGGTCAGCGCCTCTAAACCTCCTGTGAAGGTCAGCGCCCCTGAACCTCCAGCGAAGGTCAGCGCCCCTGAACCTCCAGCGAAGGTCAGCGCCTCTAAACCTCCAGCGAAGGTCAGCGCCTCTAAACCTCCTGCGAAGGTCAGCGCCTCTAAACCTCCTGTGAAGGTCAGCGCCCCTGAACCTCCAGCGAAGGTCAGCGCCCCTGAACCTCCAGCGAGGGTCAGCGCCCCTGAACCTCCTGCGAAGGTCAGCGCCTCTAAACCTCCTGCGAAGGTCAGCGCCTCTAAACCTCCTGCGAAGGTCAGCGCCCCTGAACCTCCAGCGAAGGTCAGCGCCTCTAAACCTCCTGCGAAGGTCAGCGCCTCTAAACCTCATGCGAAAGTCAGCAACCCTGAGCCTCCTGCGAAGGCCAGCAACCCTGAGCCTCCGGCGAAGGCCAGCAACCCTGAGCCTCCGGCGAAGGTCAGCAACCCTGAGCCTCCGGCGAAGGCCAGCAACCCTGAGCCTCCTGCGAAGGCCAGCAACCCTGAGCCTCCAGCGAGGGCCAGCAACCCTGAGCCTCCTGCGAAGGCCAGCAACCCTGAGCCTCCAGCGAGGGCCAGCCACCCTGAGCCTCCAGCGAGGGTCAGCCACCCTGAGCCTCCAGCGAGGGTCAGCCACCCTGAGCCTCCAGCGAGGGTCAGCCACCCTGAGCCTCCAGCGAGGGTCAGCCACCCTGAGCCTCCAGCGAGGGTCAGCCACCCTGAGCCTCCAGCGAGGGTCAGCCACCCTGAACCTCCTGCGAAGGTCAGCGCCTCTAAGCCTCCTGCGAAGGTCAGCGCCTCTAAGCCTCCTGCGAAGGTCAGCGCCTCTAAGCCTCCTGCGAAGGTCAGCGCCTCTAAGCCTCCTGCGAAGGTCAGCGCCTCTAAGCCTCCTGCGAAGGTCAGCGCCTCTAAGCCTCCTGCGAAGGTCAGCGCCTCTCAACCTCCAGCGAGGGTCAGCGCCTCTCAACCTCCAGCGAGGGTCAGCGCCTCTCAACCTCCAGCGAGGGTCAGCGCCTCTCAACCTCCAGCGAGGGTCAGCGCCTGTCAACCTCCAGCGAGGGTCAGCGCCTCTCAACCTCCAGCGAGGGTCAGCGCCTCTCAACCTCCAGCGAGGGTCAGCGCCTCTCAACCTCCAGCGAGGGTCAGCGCCTCTCAACCTCCAGCGAGGGTCAGCGCCTCTCAACCTCCAGCGAGGGTCAGCGCCTCTCAACCTCCAGCGAAGGTCAGCGCCTCTCAACCTCCAGCGAAGGTCAGCGCCTCTCAACCTCCTGCGAGGGTCAGCGCCTCTCAACCTCCTGCGAGGGTCAGCGCCTCTCAACCTCCTGCGAAGGTCAGCGCCTCTCAACCTCCAGCGAAGGTCAGCGCCTCTCAACCTCCAGCGAAGGTCAGCGCCTCTCAACCTCCAGCGAAGGTCAGCGCCTCTCAACCTCCAGCGAAGGTCAGCGCCTCTCAACCTCCAGCGAAGGTCAGTCCACCGGTACCCAGTCCGGGTCCAGCCGCCTGCTCCGCCTCAGTGCCAGAGCAGTCCGCTCCACCGGTGCCCATTCCCGGTTCAGCCGTCTGCTCCGCCTCAGCGCCAGAGCAGTCCGCTCCACCGGTGCCCATTCCGGGTTCAGCCGTCTGCTCCGCCTCAGCGCCAGAGCAGTCCGCTCCACCGGTGCCCATTCCCGGTTCAGCCGTCTGCTCCGCCTCAGCGCCAGAGCAGTCCGCTCCACCGGTGCCCATTCCGGGTTCAGCCGTCTGCTCCGCCTCAGAGCCAGAGCAGTCCGCTCCACCGGTACCCAGTCCGGGTCCAGCCGCCTGCTCCGCCTCAGTGCCAGAGCAGTCCGCTCCACCGGCACCCAGTCCGGGTCCAGCCGCCTGCTCCGCCTCAGTGCCAGAGCAGTCCGCTCCACCGGCACCCAGTCCGGGTCCAGCCGCCTGCTCCGCCTCAGTGCCAGAGCAGTCCGCTCCACCGGTGCCCATTCCCGGTTCAGCCGTCTGCTCCGCCTCAGCGCCAGAGCAGTCCGCTCCACCGGTGCCCATTCCGGGTTCAGCCGTCTGCTCCGCCTCAGAGCCAGAGCAGTCCGCTCCACCGGTACCCAGTCCGGGTCCAGCCGCCTGCTCCGCCTCAGTGCCAGAGCAGTCCGCTCCACCGGCACCCAGTCCGGGTCCAGCCGCCTGCTCCGCCTCAGTGCCAGAGCAGTCCGCTCCACCGGCACCCAGTCCGGGTCCAGCCGCCTGCTCCGCCTCAGTGCCAGAGCAGTCCGCTCCACCGGCGCCCATTCCGGGTTCAGCCGTCTGCTCCGCCTCAGAGCCAGAGCAGTCCGCTCCACCGGCGCCCATTCCGGGTTCAGCCGCCTGCTCCGCCTCAGTGCCAGAGCAGTCCGCTCCACCGGTACCCAATCCGGGTCCAGCCGTCTGCTCCGCCTCAGTACCAGAGCAGTCCGCTCCACCGGTACCCGTTCCGGGTTCAGCCGCCTGCTCCGCCTCAGTGCCAGAGCAGTCCGCTCCACCGGTGCCCGTTCCGGGTCCAGCCGCCTGCTCCGCCTCAGTGCCAGAGCAGTCCGCTCCACCGGGGCCCGTTCCGGGTCCAGCCGCCTGCTCCGTCTCAGTGCCAGAGCAGTCCGCTCCACCGGTGCCCAGTCCGGGTCCAGCCGTCTGCTCCGCTTCAGAGCCTGAGCAGTCCGCCCCACCGGTGCCCAGTCCGGGCCCGGCTGTTTTCCCAGCTCCATGGCCGGAGCCGTTTGTCCCACCGGGGCCCAGTCCGGGCCCGGTTGTTTTCCCCGCTCCATGGCCGGAGCCGTTTGCCCTACCGGTGCCCAGTCCGGGCCCGGTTGTTTTCCCCGCTCCATGGCCGGAGCCGTTTGCCCCACCGGTGCCCAGTCCGGGTCCGGTTGTTTTCCCCGCTCCATGGCCGGAGCCGTTTGCCCCACCGGTGCCCAGTCCGGGTCCGGTTGTTTTCCCCGCTCCATGGCCGGAGCCGTTTGTCCCACCGGGGCCCAGTCCGGGCCCGGTTGTTTTCCCCGCTCCATGGCCGGAGCCGTTTGCCCTACCGGTGCCCAGTCCGGGCCCGGTTGTTTTCCCCGCTCCATGGCCGGAGCCGTTTGCCCCACCGGTGCCCAGTCCGGGTCCGGTTGTTTTCCCCGCTCCATGGCCGGAGCCGTTTACCCCACCGGTGCCCAGTCCGGGCCCGGTGATAAGGAAGGGGCATGGGACAAGACTGTCCACGTCGCCGGAGCCGGAGCCGCCCCCGATGGACTAGTTTTTTCCCATGTTTTGTGTTTTTGTGTCTAGGCGTCCGGGAGTCCGCGCCTTTGGGGGGGGGTACTGTCAGGCTCTGGCCATAGAGCAAGCCTACTTGCTCTCTATGTAGCTGTGGTCAGAGTCTGACAGTGTCGTCCTTTTCTGTTTCTATGTGGGGTTTAGGTTGGATCCCTAATTAGAGGCAGCTGCACGGCATTGTCTCTAATTAGGGATCCAATATATGTTGAGTCTGTCCATCACGTTGCTGTGGGTCGATATCGATGTATGTCGCAGTCACGGTGAGTCAGTGGATTTACGTTTTGTTCATTCGTGTTTGATTGTTCAGTAGTTCGACATTGGTGTTTTATTATTACATAGTATAATAAATATGTCGAACAACTATCCCTGCGCTGCGTCTTGGTCTCTCTCACACCCAAATCGTGACACATCCCCATATTCTATTTATTTTTGTTATTTTCACAAATCTTGCACTCCAGTATATCTATTTGCACATCATAATTTGCACATCCTTCATTCCTGTGTTAACGATGATAATCTGTAATTTATTTCACCACTATGGTCTATTTATTGTCCTACCTCCTAACCTTACTGCATTTTGCACTACATTTTGCACTCTGTATATAGATTTTCTATTGTGTTTTTGACTATGTTTGTTTACTGTGTAACTCTGTGTTGTTTTTGTCGCACTGCTTTGCTTTGTCTTGGCCAGGTCGCAGTTGCAAATGAGAACTTGTTCTCAACTGACCTACCTGGTTAAATAAAGGTGAAATAAAAAATAAAATAAAAAATCATATCACTTTAACTCCTGTTTACATGTCAATTCCTCCCTCCCTTTTCTTTTCTTTTATTCTTGTCTCGCATTTCACATGTTTTATTTCGAGGGTTGGTTGGTTACTTTCTAAATGTAATCAATTACAGTCACTAGTTACCTGTCAGTAACGTAACTTCTGGATTACCCAAACTCAGAAACATAATCTGATTACATTCCGTTACTTTTAGATTACTTTCCCCTTAAGAGGCTTTAGAAGAAGACAAATGTATGTTACCAATTGAACAACATTTATTACAGGATGTCAACGTTAAAGTTTACATAGCTGGTCATATATGGATGTTTTTATGTTACTTTATTCTTCTGACCCATCACTTTCTACTACATATAATAATACGATTAAATTAGATCTTTACATTAAAAACCAAAGTCTATCAGAATTCTATCAGAATGTTCTACTCTGTTGTTTATTTTGTTGTCATGGAGAACTGATTGGGTCACTGATTCGAGTTGAAAAATAAATGCTGCTCTCATGAAATGGCATGCTTTGAGCACTACTGAAAAGTGCAATTTACATGTGAAAAATGAATGCCATATGCTGCATTTGCTATAGGCCTATTGTTTACATTTTTGTTGGTGACACTGATATCTTGATAATATGCAGCTGTTTAAAGGGCAAATCCACAGATTAAATATTAACCAAATGGTTGCCCTGCCTCTGTTTTGATAAAAAGCTGAGGGATGGGCCTGGAGTAATGTAACCACTCTTATAAGTTATATTCTTCTAGAATCAATTGATATATATATATATATATATATTTACTGTATACAGTGGGGAGAACAAGTATTTGATACACTGCAGATTTTGCAGGTTTTCCTACTTACAAAGCATGTAGAAGTCTAATTTTTATCATAGGTACACTTCAATTGTGAGAGACGGAATCTAAAACAAAAATTCAGAAAATCACATTGTATGATTTTTAAATAATTAATTTGCATTTTATTGCATGACATAAGTATTTGATCACCTACCAACCAGTAAGAATTCCGGCTCTCACAGACCTGTTAGTTTTTCTTTAAGAAGCCCCCCTGTTCTCCACTCATTACCTGTATTAACTGCACCTGTTTGAACGCGTTACCTGTATAAAAGACACCTGTCCACACACTCAATCAAACAGACTCCAACCTCTCCACAATGGCCAAGACCAGAGAGCTGTGTAAGGACATCAGGGATAAAATTGTAGACCTGCACAAGGCTGGGATGGGCTACAGGACAATAGGCAAGCAGCTTGGTGAGAAGGCAACAACTGTTGGCGCAATTATTAGAAAATGGAAGAAGTTCAAGATGACGGTCAATCTCCCTCGGTCTGGGGCACCATGCAAGATCTCACCTCGTGGGGCATCAATGATCATGAAGAAGGTGAGGGATCAGCCCAGAACTACACGGCAGGACCTGGTCAATGACCTGAAGAGAGCTGGGACCACAGTCTCAAAGAAAACCATTAGTAACACACTACGCCGTCATGGATTAAAATCCTGCAGCGCACGCAAGGTCCCCCTGCTCAAGCCAGCGCATGTCCAGGCCCGTTTGAAGTTTGCCAATGACCATCTGGATGATCCAGAGGAGGAATGGGAGAAGGTCATGTGGTCTGATGAGACAAAAATCGAGCTTTTTGGTCTAAACTCCACTCGCCGTGTTTGGAGGAAGAAGAAGGATGAGTACAACCCCAAGAACACTATCCCAACCGTGAAGCATGGAGGTGGAAACATCATTCTTTGGGGATGCTTTTCTGCAAAGTGGACAGGACGACTGCACCGTATTGAGTGGAGGATGGATGGGGCCATGTATCGCGAGATCTTGGCCAACAACCTCCTTCCCTCAGTAAGAGCATTGAAGATGGGTCGTGGCTGGGTCTTCCAGCATGACAACGACCCGAAACACACAGCCAGGGCAACTAAGGAGTGGCTCCGTAAGAAGCATCTCAAGGTCCTGGGGTGGCCTAGCCAGTCTCCAGACCTGAACCCAATAGAAAATCTTTGGAGGGAGCTGAAAGTCCGTATTGCCCAGTGACAGCCTCGAAACCTGAAGGATCTGGAGAAGGTCTGTATGGAGGAGTGGGCCAAAATCCCTGCTGCAGTGTGTGAATACCTGGTCAAGAACTACAGGAAACTTATGATCTCTGTAATTGCAAACAAAGGTTTCTGTACCAAATATTAAGTTCTGCGTTTCTGATGTATCAAATACTAATACTATAAAATGCAAATTAATTACTTAAAAATCATACAATGTGATTTTCTGTATTTTTGTTTTAGATTCCGTCACTCACAGTTAAAGAGTACCTATGATAAAAATTACAGACTTCTACATGCTTTGTAAGTGGAAAACCTGCAAAATCGCCAGTGTATCAAATACTTGTTCTCCCCACTGTATATACACTGTATATAATTTATAAAAATGGATGTAGCAACTACAGATTGCCCCTTTAAGTCTATCAGAAGTGTGCAGGTTTGATCATGTGTCCATTAGACCTATGGATTATTATTTATCAGCATGAATTAGATTGATCAATAAAAGCCCCACTTTTATTCCATATGCTGGGATCAGCACTATGCAGCTGTTGCAAGAGCACTTTTCTCACTGGCTGTCCACTGATCTCAAAAACAATGATTGATAAGCAGCTTAAACATCTTGAATTCAACCATTATTGGGTTCAAATACACATTTAGATTTGTGAACAGCCATAAGGCGCAAATAGCTAAATGAGAGAGCAGCAGGGTGATTCACATCAATGCGCTATGTAGATATCAATAATAAGGGATATCCGTAGACTACATCACACATCTCATCCTTAGCTCATCCTTAATTTTCGTCAAACACATTGGACCATTGTTACACTTCCTTCCAAAATGCATATAAGGCCCTCCTCCACCCACCATTCGGCAAATCAGTTCACGATTCCATCTTGCTCCTCCCCTCCTATAGGCAGAAACTCAAACAGGAAGTTCCCATGGTTAGGTCTATTCAACACTGGTCTGACCAATTGGAATCCACACTTCAAGATTGTTTTGATCACGTGGACAGGGACATGTTCATGTTAGCTTCAGATAATAATATCAACACATACGCAGACACAGTGAATGAGTTTATAAAGAAGTGCATAGGAGATGTTGTACCCACTATGACTATTGAAACATACCCCAACCAGGAACCATGGATAGATGGGAGCATTGAAGACTGGGAATATGGAAGAATAAAAACAGTGCAGTTATTTCCTCCGCAAAGCAATCAAGCAGGCTAAATGTTGGTATAGGGACAAAGTTGAGTCTCAGTTCAAAGGCTCAGACACGAGACGCATGTGTCAGGATCTACAGACAATCACAGATTATAAAAGGAAAACCAGCCACGTTTCGGACACCGACGTCTGGCTTCCTGACAGGCTGAACACCTTCTTTGCTCGCTTTGAGGAAAAAACAGTGCCACCGACGCGGCCCGCTACCAAGGACTGTTGGCTCTCCTTCTCAGTGGCTGACGTGAGTAAGACATTTAAGCATGTTAACCCTCGCAAGGCTGACGGCCCAGATGGTATCCCTAGCCGAGTCCTCAGAGCATGCACAGACCAGTTGGCTGTTGGGTTTACGAATATATTCAATCTCTCCCTATCCCAGTCTGTTGTCCCCACATGCTTCAAGATGGCCACCATTGTCCCTGTACCTAAGAAAGCAAAGGTAACTGAACTAAATGACTATCACCCCGTAGCATCACCTCTGTCATCATGAAGTTTTTTGAGAGACTAGTCAAGGATCATATTACCTCCACCTTACCTGCCACCCTTGACCCCCTTCAATTTGCTTACCGTCCCAATAGATCCACAGATGATGCAATCACCACCACATTACACACTGCCATGTCCCATCTGGATAAGAGGCATACCTATGTAAGAATGCTGTTCATTGACTACAGCTCAGCATTCAACACCATAGTACCCTCCAAGCTCATCATCGAGCTCGAGGCCCTGGGTCTGAACCCTGCCCTGTGCAACTGGATCCTGTACTTCCTGACGGGTCGCCCCCAGGTGGTGAAGGTAGGAAACAACACCTCCACTTCGCTGATCCTCAACACTGGGGCCCCACAAGGGTGTGTGCTCAGCCCCCTCCTGTACTCCTTGTTCACCCATGACTGCGTGGCCAAGCACGCCTCCAACTCAATCATCAAGTTTGCAGACGACACAACAGTAGTAGGCTTGATTACCAACAACGATGAGACAGCCTACAGGGAGGAGGTGAGGGCTCTGGGAGTGTGGTACCAGGAAAATAACCTCTCACTCAACGTCAGCAAAACTAGGGAGATGATCGTGGACTTCAGGAAACAGAGGGAGCACCCCCCGATCCACATCGATGGGACCGCAGTGGAGCAGGTGGAAAGCTTCAAGTTCCACAGCGTACCCATCACCGACAAACTGAAATGGTCCACCCACACAGACAGTGTGGTGAAGAAGGCGCAACAGCGCCTCTTCAACCTCAGGAGGCTAAAGAAATTTGGCTTATCACCCAAAACCCTCACTAACTTTTACAGATGCACAATTGAGAGCATCCTGTCGGGCTGCATCACTGACTGGTACGGCAACTGCACCACCCATAACTGCAAAGCTCTCCCGAGAGTGGTGCGGTCTGCCCAACGCATTACTGGGGGCAAACTTCCCGCCCTCCTGGACACCTACAGCACACGATGCCATAGGAAGGCCAAAATGATCATCAAAGCATCAACCACCCGAGCCACTTCCTGTTCACCCTGCTATCATCCAGAAGGCGAGGTCAGTACAGATGCATCAAAGCTGGGACCGAGAGACTGAAAAACAGCTTCTATCTCAAGGCCATCGGACTCCTAAACAGCCATCACTAACACACCAGAGGTGGCTGCCTATAGACACTGATTAGAAATCACCGGCCACTTTAAGGAATAGAACACAAGCCACTTAAACTTGCGCCTTTCTTCAATGCTTATTTGAATGTCATTGAGAAAACAGAGGAGTGTCCAAAAAAAATACGCAAACATCCTTTCTGAATTTAAAAGTAATCCTCAAAGTAATCATCTAGTTTTTCAAAAGTATCTGTAATCTGATTACAGTTACCGTTTTTTTGTGTGTAATCCCTTACATGTAATCCGTTACTCCCCAACCCTGTTTATTTCTAATCTATATTACTACCTTTATTGTGCATTGTTGTGAAAGTTAAGAATTTCACTGTACTGTTTTACTCCTGGTCTATCCTGTGCTTGTGACAATACAACTTGAAACTTATCACATTATCTATGTATATATGAATGATCACTATGGACATAAATATTTATTCCCCAGATATACGAGTGTCTTCTCACATCATGTCAGTATCATTTGTTTCATTTCTGATAAAAGCCATGTTTACAGTTTGTGTTGTTTGCAGTAAAGCCACTGTACTATTCTGATTGACCTGAAATAATGTCAACCTGGCATTCGATTGCCCGAAACTGACACCAAATCTTCACCAAAAAAACATGTACCAAAAAGTTCAAATGAAAGTCAAAATGTAATAATTGACAAAAATACTATTGAGGATTATTTAATGAAGCCTAAATTACCATTATTATTAAGCTGTATCATTTTTATTGAGACCTTTGCCTGTCACTTGAAGGTAATCCTTGAGTGGATATAAGCATTGCTTATAGACCAACATCTAAGCTGCAGAGCACAAATAATATCTTTCTTAGAGCCAAACTCGGTTTGAACAAAGATTTGAGCTGCTGTATGGAGCACAAAGCTTTTTATTTCTTAGAGACAAACTCACAGTAGTTTTAACAAACATCCGAAACACAGAGAACGGAAATCTATTTCTTAGATACAAACTCAGAGTTGTAACAAACATTGGAGCTGTACAGCCTCCTATAACGTGCCAACTGTCCATGTTTGTGTAATCATAAAGTGTTGGGCACAGCGGTGGCCTCATTCAAAAGGTGACTTCCTCTGTGAGGAAATGGAATCTCCGAGGCACACTCTCCCTTTGTACTGGTAAGAAAATATGACTTTGTCCCAAATGGCACCCTATTCCGTATATGGTTCACTACTTTTGACCAGGGCCCATAGTGCTCTGGTCAAAAGTTGTGCTCTTTATAGGGTATAGGTTGAGATTAACAAAATGCGTTCTGTCTCATTTGGAATAAAACCCTTATAAAAGTGATTTACAGCCAATGAAGGGTAACAACAAGGATCCCTTGTGTCATTCTGCACAGTGCCATTTCTTAAACGTCACGATGGTTATATGTGCTAATCTTTTCAGTAAAGTCTATCTGAATTAAAAGGGACATTCAGCAAATTTTGGAGGAGAGTGGAAGTTGATTAAAACACCAATACATCTAGTCATTGTTAGATTTAATCAGGGTTTTTGAAGAGTATCTGACTGTACCTTGGACTAAAACGCTCAGTAGACATGCTCCAACAGGACCAACAACTGTAGCTATTACTTCACTTCTGAAACCAGCTGATGTCCTGTCTCATATTACTGCATCTATCACTTCACTTCTGAAACCAGCTGATGTCCTGTCTCATATTAATGTAGCTAATACTTCACTTCTGAAACCAGCTGATGTTCTGTCTCATATTAATGTAGCTATCACTTCACTTCTGAAACCAGCTGATGTTCTGTCTCATATTAATGTAGCTAATACTTCACTTCTGAAACCAGCTGATGTTCTGTCTCATATTAATGTAGCTAATACTTCACTTCTGAAACCAGCTGATGTCCTGTATCATATTAATGTATCTAATACTTCACTTCTGAAACCAGCTGATGTCCTGTCTCATATTACTGCATCTATCACTTCACTTCTGAAACCAGCTGATGTCCTGTCTCATATTAATGTAGCTATTACTTCACTTCTGAAACCAGCTGATGTCCTGTCTCATATTACTGCATCTATCACTTCACTTCTGAAACCAGCTGATGTTCTGTCTCATATTAATGTAGCTAATACTTCACTTCTGAAACCAGCTGATGTCCTGTATCATATTAATGTATCTAATACTTCACTTCTGAAACCAGCTGATGTTCTGTCTCATATTAATGTAGCTAATACTTCACTTCTGAAACCAGCTGATGTTCTGTCTCATATTAATGTAGCTAATACTTCACTTCTGAAACCAGCTGATGTCCTGTATCATATTAATGTATCTAATACTTCACTTCTGAAACCAGCTGATGTCCTGTATCATATTAATGTAGCTAATACTTCACTTCTGAAACCAGCTGATGTTCTGTCTCATATTAATGTAGCTAATACTTCACTTCTGAAACCAGCTCATGTCCTGTATCATATTAATGTAGCTAATACTTCACTTCTGAAACCAGCTGATGTTCTGTCTCATATTACTGCATCTATCACTTCACTTCTGACACCATCTAATGTTCTCTCTCATATTACTGCATCTATCACTTCACTTCTGAAATCAAATAAGCAATCGGTAACAGAGATATTTGCTTCTAATGTGTGAAAATGTATTGAACCGATTATCACTGTTTTAAAAAGTTGTTAAAAAAAGCTTTGAAAAGGAAAATGATTGACAGAGAGAAAGTCCTGAATCAACACCTTGTCATTGATGGTTCACTTCTTTTCTAAGTGGATCTGGTACTTTTGAAAGGCATTTAATATTTACCTCTAAAAATATTATATGAAATACCTAAATGGTACTATTGGATCCTGAACTGGTATCTAGCTATCATACTGTATTGCTTTTACAACTAGTTGGATAAATGACTAGATCTACTCACAATACTGATATGTGATGTGTGATAAAGGAATTTGATGTGATGTGAGATAAAGGAATGAGACGTGATGTGAGATAATGGATTGAGAAGTGATGTGAGATAAAGGAATGAGATGTGATTTGACATAAAGGAATGAGATGTGATGTGAGATAATGGAATGAGATGTGATGTGAGATAAAGGAATTAGATGTGATGTGAGATAAAGGAATGAGATGTGATGTGAGATAAAGGAATGAGGTGTGATATCAGATAATGGAATGAGATGTGATGTGAGATAAAGGAATGAGATGTGATGTGAGATAAAGGAATGAGATGTGATTTGACATAAAGGAATGAGATGTGATGTGAGATAATGGAATGAGATGTGATGTTAGATAAAGTAGTGAGATGTGATGTGTGATAAAGGAATGCGATGTGATGTGAGATAAAGGAATTAGATGTGATGTGAGATAAAGGAATGATATGTGATGTGAGATAATGGAATGAGATGTGATGTCAGAAATTAGAATGAGATGTGATGTCAAATAATGGAAAGAGATGTGATGTGTGATAAAGAAATGAGATGTGATGTGAGATAAAGGAATGTGATTTTGATGTGAGATAAAGGAATTAGATGTGATGTGAGATAAAGGAATGAGATGTGATGTGAGATAATGGAATGAGATGTGATGTGATATAAAGTATTGAGATGTGATGTGTGATAAAGGAATGAGATGTGATGTGAGATAAAGGAATGTGATGTGATGTGAGATAAAGGAATTAGATGTGATGTCAGATAAAGGAATGTGATGTGATGTCAGATAATGGAATGAGATGTGATGTCAGAAATTAGAATTAGATGTGATGTCAGATTATGGAATGAGATGTGATGTGTGATAAAGGAATTAGACATGATGTGAGATAATGGAATGAGATGTGATGTCAGATAATGGAAAGAGATGTGATGTCAGATAATGGAATGACAAGTGATGTGTGATAATGGAATGAGATGGGATATGATATGTGATAAAAACGTAATGAGATGTGATGTGAGATAATTGAATGAGATGTGATGTGAGATAATGGAATGATATGTGATGTGTGACAGAGGAATGAAATGTGATGTCAGATAATGGAATGAGATATGATGTCAGATCATGGAATGAGATGTGATGTTTGATAATGGAGGTAGATGTGATGTGATATGTGATTAAGTAATGAGATGTGATGTGAGATAAAGGAATGAGATGTGATGTCAGATATTGGAATGAGATGTGATGTCAGATAATGGATTGAGATGTGATGTCAGATAATGGAATGACATGTGATGTGTGATAATGGAATGAGCTGGATGTGATTTATGATAACGGAATGAGATGTGATGTGAGATAATGGAATGATATGTGATGTCAGATAATGGAATAACATTTGATGTGTTATTATGGAATGAGATGTGATATGTGATAATGGAATGAGATCTGATGTGAGATAATGGAATGATATGTGATGTGTGACAGAGGAGTGAAATGTGATGTCAGATAATGGAATGATATGTGATGTTAGATCATGGAATGATATGTGATGTGAGATAATGGAATGAGATGTGATGTAAGATAATGGAATGAGTTTTGATGTGAGATAGAGGAATGAAATGTGATAAAGGAATGAAATGTGATAAAAAATTTAATGTGATGTCAGATAACGGAATGAGATGTGATGTCACATCATGGAATGAGATGTGATGTCAGATAATGGAATGAGATGTGATGTCAGATCATGGAATGATATGTGATGTGTGATAATGGAATTAGATGTGATGTGAGATAAAGGAATGAGATGTGATGTGAGATAAAGGAATGAGGTGTGATGTCAGATAATGGAATGAGATGTGATGTGAGATAAAGGAATGAGATGTGATGTGAGATAAAGGAATGAGATGTGATTTGACATAAAGGAATGAGATGTGATGTGAGATAATGGAATGAGATGTGATGTTAGATAAAGTAGTGAGATGTGATGTGTGATAAAGGAATGCGATGTGATGTGAGATAAAGGAATTAGATGTGATGTGAGATAAAGGAATGATATGTGATGTGAGATAATGGAATGAGATGTGATGTCAGAAATTAGAATGAGATGTGATGTCAAATAATGGAAAGAGATGTGATGTGTGATAAAGAAATGAGATGTGATGTGAGATAAAGGAATGTGATTTTGATGTGAGATAAAGGAATTAGATGTGATGTGAGATAAAGGAATGAGATGTGATGTGAGATAATGGAATGAGATGTGATGTGATATAAAGTATTGAGATGTGATGTGTGATAAAGGAATGAGATGGGATATGATATGTGATAAAAACGTAATGAGATGTGATGTCAGAAATTAGAATTAGACATGATGTGAGATAATGGAATTAGATGTGATGTCAGATAAAGGAATGTGATGTGATGTCAGATTATGGAATGAGATGTGATGTGTGATAAAGGAATTAGACATGATGTGAGATAATGGAATGAGATGTGATGTCAGATAATGGAAAGAGATGTGATGTCAGATAATGGAATGACAAGTGATGTGTGATAATGGAATGAGATGGGATATGATATGTGATAAAAACGTAATGAGATGTGATGTGAGATAATTGAATGAGATGTGATGTGAGATAATGGAATGATATGTGATGTGTGACAGAGGAATGAAATGTGATGTCAGATAATGGAATGAGATATGATGTCAGATCATGGAATGAGATGTGATGTTTGATAATGGAGGTAGATGTGATGTGATATGTGATTAAGTAATGAGATGTGATGTGAGATAAAGGAATGAGATGTGATGTCAGATATTGGAATGAGATGTGATGTCAGATAATGGATTGAGATGTGATGTCAGATAATGGAATGACATGTGATGTGTGATAATGGAATGAGCTGGATGTGATTTATGATAACGGAATGAGATGTGATGTGAGATAATGGAATGATATGTGATGTCAGATAATGGAATAACATTTGATGTGTTATTATGGAATGAGATGTGATATGTGATAATGGAATGAGATCTGATGTGAGATAATGGAATGATATGTGATGTGTGACAGAGGAGTGAAATGTGATGTCAGATAATGGAATGATATGTGATGTTAGATCATGGAATGATATGTGATGTGAGATAATGGAATGAGATGTGATGTAAGATAATGGAATGAGTTTTGATGTGAGATAGAGGAATGAAATGTGATAAAGGAATGAAATGTGATAAAAAATTTAATGTGATGTCAGATAACGGAATGAGATGTGATGTCACATCATGGAATGAGATGTGATGTCAGATAATGGAATGAGATGTGATGTCAGATCATGGAATGATATGTGATGTGTGATAATGGAATTAGATGTGATATGATATGTGATAAAGGAATGAGATGTGATGTGAGATAATGGAATGAGATGTGATGTCAGATAATGGAATGATATGTGATGTGTGACAGAGGACTGAAATGTGATATCAGATAATGGAATGAGATGTGATGTCAGATAATGGAATGAGATGTGATGTGTGATAAAGGAATTACACTCCTGCACACTGATGAAGACTTCTGTCTAGTCAAAATGTTGAATATGTGGGTGAAGAAATAAAGCACTGGAAGCAGGCTTCTCTGTATTATGTCTGCCCAGCTCCAGTATTCTCCAGTTTAATATCTGCATATCAGCTCCAGTATTCTCCAGTATTCTCCAGTTTAATATCTGCATATCAGCTCCAGTATTCTCCAGTATTCTACAGTTTAATATCTGCATATCAGCTCCAGTATTCTCCAGTATTCTACAGTTTAATATCTGCATATCAGCTCCAGTATTCTCCAGTATTCTCCAGTTTAATATCTGCATATCAGCTCCAGTATTCTCCAGTATTCTACAGTTTAAAATCTGCATATCAGCTCCAGTATTCTCCAGTATTCTACAGTTTAATATCTGCATATCAGCTCCAGTGTTCTCCAGTATTCTCCAGTTTAATATCTGCATATCAGCTCCAGTATTCTCCAGTATTCTCCAGTTTAATATATGCATATCAGCTCCAGTATTCTCCAGTATTCTCCAGTTTATTATCTGCATATCAGCCTCCTTTTCTTCATGTGTGATGTGAGGTCTTCCTAGCTTCAGACCAGGAAGTATTACATTCCTATCTACTGGCATGTTATTGTTATCATTGCCAAATGCCTTGGGGGAGCTCTTTCTGTACTCCTGAACCCTGTACATGACACCTATGATAATTATTACATATTTCAAACCCTGATGCTCAGACATAAACTATCACTGTGGTTGTACTGTGATTCTGATGGCACTGATTCACCGGTGGGTGGTGCGGTCTGCAAACTACCCGCCCTACAGGACACCTACAGCACCCGATGTCACAGGAAGGACAAAAAGATCATCAAGGACATCAACCACCCGAGCCACTGCCTGTTCACCCCGCTGTCATCCAGAACACTTGGTCAGTACAGGTGAATCAAAGCTGGAACTGAGAGACTGAAAAACAGCTTCTATCTCAAAGCCATCAGACTGCTAAACAGCCATCACTAGCACATTAGAGGCTGCTGCCTATAGACATAGACTAGAAATCACTGGTCACTTTAATAACGGAACACTAGTCACTTTAATAATGTTTACATATCTTGCATTACTCATCTCATATGTATAAACTGTATTCTATACTATTCTACTGTATCTTAGCCCTGACATCACTCATCCATATACAGTATGTATATATTCTTAATCCATTCCTTTACTTTAGATTAGTGTGTATTGTGTGTATTGTTGTGAATTTGTTAGATATTACTTGTTCGATATTACTGCACTGTTGGAGCTAGAAACACAAGCATTTAGCTACACCTGCAATAACATCTGCTAAACACGTGTACTAAAAATACTTGATTTGTTTTGATTTGGATGAAGACACACACTGTACCACACAGTGCTGAGAGGTGAGGACGCACACTGTACCACACAGTGCTGAGAGGTGAGGACACACACTGTACCACACTGTGCTGAGAGGTGAGGACACACACTGTACCACACTGTGCTGAGAGGTGAGGACACACACTGTACCACACTGTGCTGAGAGGTGAGGACGCACACTGTACCACACTGTGCTGAGAGGTGAGGACACACACTGTACCACACTGTGCTGAGAGGTGAGGACACACACTGTACCACACTGTGCTGAGAGGTGAGGACACACACTGTACCACACTGTGCTGAGAGGTGAGGACACACACTGTACCACACTGTGCTGAGAGGTGAGGACGCACACTGTACCACACTGTGCTGAGAGGTGAGGACACACACTGTACCACACTGTGCTGAGAGGTGAGGACACACACTGTACCACACTGTGCTGAGAGGTGAGGACACACACTGTACCACACTGTGCTGAGAGGTGAGGACGCACACTGTACCACACTGTGCTGAGAGGTGAGGACACAGGCACGCACGAGCGCACACACACACATAGTCACACACATGAACCCACGCACACACATACAAACACAATGAACTGCCGAGAACTATCTCAGATGACGAACTTGATTCAACCTTACCAGCAGCCCTGTGCCATCTCAATGCACTTCAAACACACACACACACACACACACACACACACGTGCACACACACTCACACTCAAACACTCACACACAAACCCTTCCACTACAGAGACGTTCAGGTCTTACGGGGCACTGGCTTCTCGCTCCAAAATAAACGTTACGTGGGAAGAAACAGTGACAGACTGGTGTCCAGTTAAAGACTTCCTCTAGACTTTATGACTCAGAGGTGTATTCACCGCCAGGTGCTAGAGCTCTCAAATCAGAAAAACACTAAATGGTTGGGTCCCAACTGCCACCTTATTCTCTATGTAGTGCTTTTGACCAGGGCCCATAGGGCACTATGTAGGGAATATGGTGCCATTTGGGACGAAGAATATCAGTCCTTCTCCACAGAATGGATAATCCATCTAACATGGGCCTGACTGTTTTCCAGATTTCATTGATATTCTGACAATCACTAAGCCTTAGATGTCTGCAGTATATCATTAATATTTAGTTTACTTCCTGAATTGACTGAATTAAATTGGAAATGACCCAAACCCTGGTTGCAAGCCCTAACTAACCCGCTAACAGCTAAGTGATCATGAACATGCCTAGTCGTGCCAGCTAGATAGAAACAGTAAACTGCACTAACTAACAGCTGAGTGATCATGTTGTCTGTGCCTGGCATTGCCAGCTAGATAGAAACAGTAAACAGAACTAACTAACATCTGAGTGATCATGTTGTCTGCCTGACAGTGCCAGCTAGATAGAAACAGTAAACAGAACTAACTAACAGCTGAGTGATCATGTTGTCTGTGACTGGCAGTGCCAGCTAGATAGAAACAGTAAACAGAACTAACTAACAGCTGAGTGATCATGTTGTCTGCCTGGCAGTGCCAGCTAGATAGAAACAGTAAACAGCACTAACTAACAGCTGAGTGATCATGTTGTCTGTGCCTGGCAGTGCCAGCTAGATAGAAACAGTAAACAGAACTAACTAACAGCTGAGTGATCATGTTGTCTGTGCCTGGCAGTGCCAGCTAGATAGAAACAGTAAACAGAACTAACTAACAGCTGAGTGATCATGTTGTCTGTGCCTGGCAGTGCCAGCTAGATAGAACTCCACCTATAAATAGCCCGGCTAGCCTGCCATGGTAACAAACTACCGCCCAACCTCACACGTATCAGTTACAGGAGTAGCAACTTTTTATAGGTCACTGAAAATGTCCAGTTGCCTAGGTAACAATGAGGAATAATAGTCCGATTTTGGACGACGAATAGAACAGACACGACCGGAATGAGCAGTTAGAGAGGGATGTTGTTTTGGCACCCTATTCCGTATGTAGCTAACTACTTTTGACCAGGGTCCATAAATAGGGTAACATTTAGGACGCAGACTAACTGGCCTGGTTATTGTTCTGTTCTGCCTCTATGAAGAACCCTTTTTGGAACCCGTCTTTCTCAGAGTGTATTGTTGAAACGTGTTGGTAGTGGTTGAAACCTGTTGGTAGTGGTTGAAACCTGTTGGTAGTGGTTGAAACGTGTTGGTAGTGGGTGAAACCTGTTGGTAGTGGTTGAAACCTGTTGGTAGTGGTTGAAACCTGTTGGTAGTGGTTGGAACCTGTTGGTAGTGGTTGAAAGCTGTTGGTAGTGGTTGAAACCTGTTGGTAGTGGTTGAAACCTGTTGGTAGTGGTTGAAACCTGTTGGTAGTGGGTGAAACCTGCTGGTAATTGGCCAAATCTGAAGGTAGTGGGTGAAACCTGTTGGTAGTGGTTGAAACCTGTTGGTAGTGGTTGAAACCTGTTGGTAGTGGTTGAAACCTGTTGGTAGTGGTTGAAACGTGTTGGTAGTGGGTGAAACCTGTTGGTAGTGGTTGAAACCTGTTGGTAGTGGTTGAAACCTGTTGGTAGTGGTTGAAACCTGTTGGTAGTGGTTGAAACCTGTTGGTAGTGGTTGAAACGTGTTGGTAGTGGGTGAAACCTGTTGGTAGTGGTTGAAACCTGTTGGTAGTGGTTGAAACGTGTTGGTAGTGGGTGAAACCTGTTGGTAGTGGTTGAAACCTGTTGGTAGTGGTTGAAACCTGTTGGTAGTGGTTGAAACCTGTTGGTAGTGGTTGAAACCTGTTGGTAGTGGTTGAAACCTGTTGGTAGTGGTTGGAACCTGTTGGTAGTGGTTGAAAGCTGTTGGTAGTGGTTGAAACCTGTTGGTAGTGGTTGAAACCTGTTGGTAGTGGTTGAAACCTGTTGGTAGTGGGTGAAACCTGCTGGTAATTGGCCAAATCTGAAGGTAGTGGGTGAAACCTGTTGGTAGTGGTTGAAACCTGTTGGTAGTGGTTGAAACCTGTTGGTAGTGGTTGAAACCTGTTGGTAGTGGTTGAAAGCTGTTGGTAGTGGTTGAAACCTGTTGGTAGTGGATGAAACGTGTTGGTAGTGGTTGAAACCTGTTGGTAGTGGATGAAACGTGTTGGTAGTGGGTGAAACATTTTGGTAGTGTGTGAAACCTGTTGGTAGTGGTTGAAACCTGTTGGTAGTGGTTGATACCTTTTGGTAGTGGGTGAAACCTGTTGGTAGTGGTTGAAACCTGTTGGTAGTGGTTGAAACCTGTTGTTAGTGGATGAAACCTGTTGGTAGTGGGTGAAACCTTAAACCTGTTGGTAGTGGTTGAAACCTGTTGTTAGTGGATGAAACCTGTTGGTAGTGGATGAAACCTGTTGGTAGTGGGTGAAACATTTTGGTAGTGTGTGAAACCTGTTGTTAGTGGATGAAACCTGTTGAAGGTTGAGTTAACCTTTATTTAACTAGGCAAGTCAGTTAAGTACAAATTCTTACTTACAATGACAGCCTACCTACAGGGTCAGCCCCTGGAGCAAATTATGGTTAAGTGCCTTGCTCAAGGACACTGTTTTTTTTCACCTTGTTGGCTTGGGTATTTGAACCAGTGACTTTTCGGTTACTGCCCCAACAGTCTATCCGCTAGGCTACCTGCCACCCAATAAAAATAAACACCAGCTCTCCCTCCCAACGCTCACCATGATTAAACACCAGCTCTCCCTCCCAACACTCTTCATGATTAAACACCAGCTCTCCCTCCCAACACTCACACTTACTAACTACATTCAGGACTAACAGACATGCAGGTATTAGCGAGGTCAAAGGTTCTTTGGTATCATTACAATCTGACGATCAGACTCTTTGTCAAAAATGTTATGCTTTTGTTTTTAGAATTTAGTCAATAATTTTTGGGATTGATACAGATACAGAGTCAGAAAATCACTTATATTTCTAGGGGGTAGAAGAATGTAGAATCAAGTTGCGGGCAGTTTAGCTCTCACTTTCTGTGGTAAAATCAGTATATCACCTAATCACTATTGAAGCCACCCACCCATCGCCCCCCCTAACAACCTCCCCTGCTATCTCTTCATGGGGGGCACCCAGCTCTCCCAAGCCACTGCATATGCTGAGGGGGTTTTGCCCAAAGCTCGGCAAATCTAACAGCAAATCCATGTAGTTTAAACAGGGATGAGGCGAGAACAATACCCAGATAAATGGATTACTTGACTGGTCAGAAAACACAGAGCTGCTAGGCAACAGGCATCTCCTCTGTTTGTGTTAGGAAACAGCGGCACATCACACAGGACTTTATGCTGTTTCATTGCTGCGTAATTGCTGTGAAGTTGTTGTGTGTGTGTTTGGTTTGTCCTATACAAACAGCTAGAGGACAGAAGGGCTGTTTAGTTCTGAATGGCCAATGAGTGGCTAAGAGGAAAGTTTTCTTCTTTTCTGGTTGGGCAAATAATTTGAGGGCTGGGATTGTGTAAACACACTGGCAGAGAGAGGCTGATAACTTCAGATGTGTTTCCAGCCAGGAGATGGAGAGTTAGAGAGCTTTGTGTCAGAGAATAGACTGAGACAGGAAAGGGATTGGGTTAGAATAGATGGAATACTGCTGCTACCTCTCTCTCCAAGGCCTTCAGGGCTACAATTCAAGTAGAGGTATATGGTTGTTTCAATGTAGGAGTATTTTTGATATTCTGGCCCTACTGAATTAAAAATGGCTATTTAATTAATTGAACAATCCATTCGTAGAATAACTGTGAAAGAAACAAATGTTCAGTGCATTCGGAAAGTATTCAGACCCCTTGACGTTTTCCACATTTTGTTACGTTACAGCCTTATTCTAAAATTGATTAAATATTTTTTTTCCTCATCAATCTACACATAATACCCCATAATGACAAAGCAACATCTTTTCCTAATTTATAAAAATAAAAAACAGAAATATCACATTTACATCTGTATTCAGACCCTTTACTCAGTACCTTTGGCAGCGATTACAGTCTTGAGTCTTCTTGGGTATGACGCTACAAGCTTGGCACACCTGTATTTGGGGAGTTTCTACCATTCTTCTGTGCAGATCCTCTCAAACTCTGTCAGGTTGGATGGGGAACTTCGCTGCACAGCTATTTTCAGGTCTCTCCAGAGATATTCGATCGGGTTCAAGTCCGGGCTCTGGCTGGGCCACTCAAGGACATTCAGAGACTTATCCTGAAGCCACTCCTGCGTTGTGTTGGCTGTGTGCTTAGGGTTGTTGTCCTGTTGGAAGGTGAACCTTTACCCCAGTCTGAGGTACTGAGCGCCCTGCAGCAGGTTTTCACCAACGATCACTCTTTCCCTCGATCCTGACTAGTCTCCCAGCCTCTGCCTCTGAAAAACTTCCCCACAGCATGATGCTGCCACCACCATACTTCACCGTAGGGATGGTGCCAGGTTTCCTCCAAACGTGACCCTTGGCATTCAGGCCAAAGAGTTCAGTCTTGGCTTCATCAGACCAGAGAATCTTGTGTCTCATGGTCTGAGAGTCCTTTAGGTGCCTTTTGGCAAACTCCAAAACTGTCTGCCTTTCCAAATAATGTCCAATCAATTTAATTTACCACAGGTGGACTCCAATCAAGTTGTAGAAACATCTCAAGGATGATCAATGGAAACAGGATGCCCCTGAGCTCAATTTCGAATCCCATACCAAAGGGTCTGAATACTTATGCAAATAAGGTATTTGCAAAAAAATCTAAAAACCTGTTTTTGCTTTGTCATTATGGGGTATTGTGTGTAGATTGATGAGGACACTTTTAACTTAATACATCTAAGAATAAGGCTGTAACGTAATAACATGTGGAAAAAGTCAAGGGGTCTGAATACCTTCCGAATGCACTGTATATATGTGAAATATTGGCACAGAGAAGTTGATGTCATTCAGCAAGTAATGTACAGTGTTTTCTGTTTAGATTTTTTTTCTCACAATATTCCTTACAATGACCTGTAAAGATATAGAACCAGCAGAGAACAATACCTTCACCTTTTCCAACCTTTTCTAACATAAATACCTTTTGTAACATAAATTATTATTATTTTTTTACCTTCATTTTACTAGGCAAGTCAGTTAAGAACAAATTCTTATTTTCAATGACGGCCTAGGAACAGTGGGTTAACTGCCTTGTTCAGGGGCAGAATGACAGATTTTTACCTTGTCAGCTCGGGGATTCGATCCAGCAACCTTTCGGTTACAGGCCCAACACTCTAACCACTGGGCTACCTGCCGCCCCAAAAAAACCTTTTCTAGTTCATTTGATTTCTACTGGCATCACAATTATCTCCTGGAGGAGTTCCTGAGATATCTAATGAACCCCTCAGCCTTCCAGGCAGACATATTTCTTCCATTGACAGTAATTTACATATGATGTATTTAGAGAAAGGAGAGGCTAAGGCTAATTGTATTTGGAGTTTTTCCTTTGTTTTTAGGAGTCATTAGCAGCTAGCTCTAATCAAATTTTTACAATTTCATCAGCAGGCCATCTAGGAAATCCTCTGTGAGCTCATCAGAGAGAAGAGAGAGGGGTTTATAGCTAAGTGTTCTCTGTTGCATTAGCACCAATAAAGCGGCCGGGGACGGCTGCAGACGTTTATGACAGATTCAGTTAACACTCTGCCAATTCCCTTTTTATTGGGACGCAATCAATTTTGATTCATTTTAAAGCCAGAATGCTTTCTTTCATTGTGTGCCTTCCCCAGCTTATTACCCAGGCTGAACAAATTAGCCAAGTTGTTTTCACAAGATGGGAATGTTTATGTTTAAAGGGTTTCCTCTTAAGAATTCAGGCCTCATCCTTGCATATAAAGGGTTATAAATAGAATGCGAGAGGGTTTCACAGCTTTCAATAAACAGGGTTAATTATGTGAAAGAAATTCAATATCACATTTATTGAAATATATAATTTATTGAAATATCAAACTTATTGAAATATGTAATTTATTGTAAAAATATTCAAAAAGCAATGTTTTTTTGGACAGCTGCTATGTGAACATTGTTGCGGTTTCAACATGTGGTAGGTGCAAGGTAGTGCAATCTTAAGGCAGTGAATGTAGTGTATTTCTTAGGTCATAAGGAACTTTAAGTTCTGGTTGGATGTAGCGAGCTCACCTATAACATCAGTCACATGAATCAGAATCTTAGGTCCACAACACGATGACAGAACGTATCACATGCAGTATAGTCGTTTAGCAATCTGCCTTACTACCAGGAAGAAGCACAAGGCTTAAGATAATCTGGTGTCCTAGAGAGCTGCTCCAACATTGTGGCTATAAAGCTATGTAACAGCTACTTAAGCTTTTTATAACCTCCCTCTTCATAATCACTTGGTGTCTGCGTGAATAACTAATAACCTTATACTAGTATGCTCTCTCTCGGAGTGTGTGTGTGTGTGTGTGTGTGTGTGTGTGTGTGTGTGTGTGTGTGTGTGTGTGTGTGTGTGTGTGTGTGTGTGTGTGTGTGTGAGTGTGTGTGTGTGTGTGTGAGTGTGTGTGTGTGTGTGTGTGTGGGTGAGTGTGTGTGTGTGTGTGGTGGCATAATTAGAGTGCTTTCAATGCTTCTGGAGACAAAACAAACCAAGATTTCCTCTCCACCCTCCTCACCCTCTCTCCCCCTTCCTCACCCCCCCCCTCCTCACCCTCTCTTCCTCCTTCCGCATCCCATTTTCCTCCCCCAACACTCTCTCTCCTGCTCTTCACCCCCAATCTCTAATGGCATGATCTCAAATGACTCCGATCAGACTGTGATATGATTTATGTTTTCGTATCAGATATACACCTCGTACCTTTCAATGTTTCCAGGTGTGTTTCACCCAATAACTTATTTTAGATAGTTTGTGTGTATCTATTAATATGTAGGCTATGTGTGACATTTCTAAATGTACAGTATGTAGTTATGTCCTGCAGTTATTGGAATTAATATTCTGTATTATGTCATGTTTCATGTTTTGTGTTGAACCCCAGGAAGAGTATCTGCTGCTTTTGCAACAGCTAATGGGGATCCTAATAAAACACCAAATACCAAAAGTATATATGAATGGACAAAGCCATCGATCACGTGACACCGTCCATTCCTATTTAAAGACTCAATAGCTAATTGAAGTTGGTTAAGATGGCGTCTCATGGAGACTTAAGATGCGCAGTTTGAGCTACTCCAGGAAGTGACATGGCAGGCTAGCTCAGTGCTGCCTCCTTTCATTGAGTAACTCAAGATGAAGGCCGATCGGTGTACTGCAGGCTGCAATTACCTACCTACCTACATAAAGTACCTACAGTACCTACCTACACTACCGGTCAAAAGTTTTAAAACATCTACTCATTCATAGGGTTTTTATTTATTTTGACTTTTTTCTACATTGTATGGAATCATGTAGTAACCCAAAAAGTGTTAAACAAATCCAAAATATATTTTATATTTAAGATTCTTCAAATACCCACCCTTTTCCTGCTTTGACAGCTTTGCACACTCTTGAATATCTCAACCAGCTTCATGAGGTAGTCACCTGGAATGCATTTCAATTAACAGGTGTGCCTTGTTAAAAGTTAATTTGTGGAACGTCTTTCCTTCTTAATACATTTGAGCCAATCAGTTGTGTTGTGACAAGGTAGGGTTGGTATACAGAAGATAGTCCTATTTGGTAAAAGACCAAGTCCATATTATGTCAAGAACAGCTCAAATAGGCAAAGAGAAACGACAGTCCATCATTACTTTAAGACATGAAGGTCAGCTTGAAGAATCTCAAGTATAAAATATATTTAGATCTATCTATCTATCTATCTATCTATCTATCTATCTATCTATCTATCTATCTATCTATCTATCTATCTATCTATCTATCTATCTATCTATCTATCTATCTATCTATCTATCTATCTATCTATCTATCTATCTATCTATCTATCTATCTATCTATCATCTATCTATCTATCTATCTATCTATCTATCTATCTATCTATCTATCTATCTATCTATCTATCTATCTATCTATCTATCTATCTATCTATCTATAGGAAGTGGGAAAGGGCAGTGTGGAGCGCAATAGAGATTGCATCATCTGTGGATCTATTTGGGCGGTATGCAAATTGGAGTGGGTCTATTGTTTCTGGGATAATGGTGTTGATGTGAGCCATGACCAGCCTTTCAAAGCACTTCATGGCTACAGACGTGAGTGCTACAGGTCGGTAGTCGTTTAGGCAGGTTACCTTAGTGTTCTTGGGCACAGGGACTATGGTGGTCTGCTTGAAACATGTTGGTATTAGAGACTCAGTCAGGGACTTGTTGAAAATGTCAGTGAAGACACTTGGTCAGCGCATGCTCGGAGTACACGTCCTGGTAATCCGTCTGTCCCTGCGGCCTTGTGGATGTTGACCTGTTTAAAGGTCTTACTCACATTGGCTACGGAGAGCGTGATCACACAGTCGCCGGAACAGTTGATGCTCTCATACATGCCTCAGTGTTGCTTGCCTCGAAACGAGCATAGAAGTAGTTTAGCTCATCTGGAAGGCTCGTGTCACTGGGCAGCTCGCGGCTGTGCTTCCCTTTGCAGTCTGTAATAGTTTACAAGCCCTGCCACATCTGACGAGCGTCGGAGCCGGTGTTGTACGATCTTCAAGCTCGTTACTTTGAAGAATCTCAAATATAAATAGTCCATGTAGTAACATTGTTTTGGTTACTACATGATTCCATATGTGTTATTTCATAGTTTTGACGTCTTCTCTATTATTTTACAATGTAGAAAATAGTACAAATAAATAAAAAAAACTGTGTCCAAACCTTTGACTGGTATTGTACCTACAGTAGTTCCTCCTTTTGCCGCTGGATTTTTTAGGTACCCAGCGTCACGACTTCATTTGTGTCCCAAGGTTTTTATATGACCAATCATATCGAGTGGTTCCAATGACAAATTTGACGCTATGGGAAACATAGATAGATGATAGATAGATAGATAGATAGATAGATAGATAGATAGATAGATAGATAGATAGATAGATAGATAGATAGATAGATAGATAGATAGATAGATAGATAGATAGATAGATAGATAGATAGATAGATAGATAGATAGATAGATAGATAGATAGATAGATAGATAGATAGATAGATAGATAGATAGATAGGTACTTTATTGATCCCCCGGGGGGGAAATTTCATTGTCAAGCAGCTACAACAAAAACACAGGACAGGTGCAAAATGCCACAACGAAAGTACACAAAAGACAGATACACGGTACATGATACATAGAGCGGCAGTATGAAAAAGTATAGAAATACAAGATATCTGGAGTGCAAAAAAAGCTATAAAAAGACATTGCATAGTATGAGTGGTTGGCTGAATATGTACACTATACATTGGTGGATGTTGGATGGTTAACTATACTATACAGGTCGATGGCAGAGAAATACTTCAGTAGCTAAAAATGCGTATGATATGAGCGAGGGTAATAATAGTTTACTTAATAGACAGACTGGGTAAATGAACAGGTAAGTTAATATTTTGCATGGTTAAATTAGCTGTACAGGTAAATATACAGTTATATTTACAGATAAGTGAATACTTGCATGGTTACACAAACTGTACAGGTAAATATACAGTTATATTTACAGATAAGTGAATACTTGCATGGTTACACAAACTGTACAGGTAAATGACTTTTTAGCTGTGACTTTGTAAAGAATAACAAGTCAAGCAAAACATTTACAATTGAGAGGAATATGTTAGTGAATGTAGAGACAAACAATGCATATTTTTTTGTCATAAAGTTTATTTACGAAAATCGCTATTTAGCAAGTTAGCTGAGCTGAAACACTATGAGTAATTTCCTGGCATCCGATTGGCTACTGGCATTTAAAGGCCCTTTCAGGCAACCTGAATGGTTAAAATGACTTATGTGCCTCGCAGCACTTCCTTGTAGTCTGTACATTGTAGTCTGTACATTGTAGTCTGTACATTGTAGTCTGTACATTGAATACATTCACTGATCTTGTACTTTTCCTTTGCAAATAAAAGGTGTGGTTCAGGTATGAATTAAATGTATACAGTTAAACAGTGTTTACCTGGTCCTGGGACATCAATGATTACACATTGTAACTATGCAATAGACTAGAAACATGATCTAAGTAAAGGCTGATTTGTAATTCATATATACAGAAGAAAAACAAAAGAAGGCAAAGGAAAGAGTTAAGAACAGGGAAGATTATTCAGTTCATCACAATAGTGTCTCTAGCTGTGTCTCCTAACCAGCCTTGGACCCCAGGTGGCCCGAAGGTTATCTTAAGAGTGGGTGAGGTGGCGAATTCTTGACGCACAGCCTAACAGGATATTTGCAGGACAATGGATTAGCAGGTTTAATAGCCCGGCTAACGTAGGTGTGAAAAAAAATCCCCCAAACATGCAATGTTGAATCACACTGCTGTATTTGAACCAGAAACAGGCAGGTTTTCGAAACCTCAACCGTCAAACATCAACCAGTGTACATCTCAGCTACATAGTACATTACTACAATGTCAAGCCAAGGATTTACATTACATTTATTTATACTACCTACATACCTACCTTTTTATTTTATTTAACCTTTATTTAACTAGGCATGTTCAGATGTCTTCATCAGTATCCTATGGAATGGCGGCCTACCAAAAATAAAAATACCTCCTGCGGGGACGGGCGGCTGGGATTAAAAAAATATATATATATAATATATAAATATAGGACCAAACACACATCACGACAAGAGAGACAAAACAACACTACATAAAGAGAGACCTAAGACAACAACATAGCAAGGTAGCAACACATGACAACACAGCATGGTAGGAACTTAACATGACAACAACATGGTAGCAACACAACATGGTAGCAGCACAAAACATGGTACAACCATTATTGGGCACAGACAACAGCACAAAGGGCAAGAAGGTAGAGACGACAATACATCACGCAAAGCAGCCACAACTGTCAGTAAGAGTGTCCATGATTGAGTCTTTGAATGAAGAGATTGAGATAAAACTGTCCAGTTTGAGTGTTTGTTGCAGCTCGTTCCAGTCGCTAGCTGCAGCGAACTGAAAAGACGAGTGACCCAGGGATGTGTGTGCTTTGGGGACCTTTAACAGAAGGTGACTGGCAGAACGGGTGAGGATGAGGGCTGCAGTAGATATCTCAGATAGGGGGGAGTGAGGCCTAAGAGGGTTTTATAAATAAGCATCAACCAGTGGGTCTTGCGACGAGTATACAGAGATGACCAGTTTACAGAGGAGTATACAGAGATGACCAGTTTACAGATATGACCAGTTTACAGAGGAGTATACAGAGATGACCAGTTTACAGAGATGACCAGTTTACAGAGGAGTATACAGAGATGACCAGTTTACAGAGATGACCAGTTTACAGAGGAGTATACAGAGATGACCAGTTTACAGAGATGACCAGTTTACAGAGGAGTATACAGAGATGACCAGTTTACAGAGATGACCAGTTTACAGAGGAGTATACAGAGATGACCAGTTTACAGAGATGACCAGTTTACAGAGATGACCAGTTTACAGAGATGACCAGTTTACAGAGATGACCAGTTTACAGAGATGACCAGTTTACAGAGATGACCAGTACAGTGATGACCAGTTTACAGAGATGACCAGTTTACAGAGATGACCAGTGCAGTGATGACCAGTTTACAGAGATGACCAGTGCAGTGATGACCAGTTTACAGAGATGACCAGTGCAGTGATGTGTTCATTTCAAAGTACCAAAACAAAAACAATCAGCTAAAGTTCAACCAGAGCTACAGTCCACTACATCACTGTCGTGTTTAAAATAAAAACGTTTCTTTCTATTAGGAGTTTTGGATCCATTCTGCTATGCAGTCAGGAATGCTTTCAACACATTCATGACAGGTTATCATTGATCTGTCCTTCCTTAGAGCCAGGGAGGCATTAAATAATGTATGGTCTGCTGTGAATTACCAGGCTTCTCTCCTGTCCTGGGCCCATTAAGAGGCCTCTTCACGGGGCCCCAGCGGGCCCCAGCCCTCCCTCCCAGGTCCCTGGTCCTCTTCATTTAATTAAATTATCCCATAATGAAAACGCCTAATAATGAGATTAATTTTAATTATTAATGACCAGCTGATTTGAGTGGTAGGCTGAGAGGCCGGGTCGGGGCTGAGAGAGAGACTGATCATCTATTATGCATAAGGCTTGGGCTAAACATTTTTCAATTCATCAGCTTTTATTAAGTGGTGTGTGTGTGGCGGCCAGGGGTGATGGTGGAGGAGAGAACCTGGAGGTCAGACCTAACAGAAAGGTGTCTGTCTGCCTGTCTGTTTCTCTGTCTCTTTGCGTGTCTGTGTGTCTGTCTGTGTGTCTCTCTGTGTGTCTGTCTGTCTGTCTGTCTGTCTGTCTATTTCGCTAACTGTATCTCTTTCTGTCATCTCATTGTAGTTCTGGATTTTGATGGGTTTCATCACATTCTGGTTCTGGGTTTTGATGGGTTTCATCTCATTGTGGTTCTGGGTTTTGATGGGTTTCATCTCATTGTGGTTCTGGGTTTTGATGGGTTTCATCTCATTGCCAGAAAAGGAGAAATCATCATTATGTCATTAATTCACATGTGATGTTCAGATGTCTTCATCATTATCCTATGGAAATGACATGTGATGTTCAGATGTCTTCATCAGTATCCTATGGAAATGACGTGATGTTCAGATGTCTTCATCAGTATCTTATAGAAATGACATGTGATGTCTTCATCAGTATCCTATGGAAATGAAATGTGATGTTCAGATGTCTTCATCAGTATCCTATGGAAATGACATGTGATGTTCAGATGTCTTCATCAGTATCTTATAGAAATGACATGTGATGTTCAGATGTCTTCATCAGTATCTTATAGAAATGACATGTGATGTCTTCATCAGTATCCTATGGAAATGACATGTGATGTTCAGATGTCTTCATCAGTATCCTATGGAAATGACATGTGATGTTCAGATGTCTTCATCAGTATCCTATGTAAATGAAATGTGATGTTCAGATGTCTTCATCAGTATCCTATGGAAATGAAATGTGATGTTCAGATGTCTTCATCAGTATGTATGGCTGGTGATTAGGGCATGATGAGAGTGGCCAGAAGGAAACAGACAGCCCACTGTCACACAGGGTCCTGGTCAAAAGTATTACACTATAAAGGAAACAGGGTGTCAGAGATCTGTGGTGTAATGCTGTAAGATGCAGCTCTTTCGGATGGAAAAAGAGACAGACGTTCAACTTCTTCACTCCTTGTTTCATGGCTCCACCCCCCTCTGTCTCACATGCTATTCACAGAAGTACTGTGTCCCAAATGTCACCATATTCCCTGTGCACTACAATATCTACATAATGCACTACCTAGGGAATATGTTTCCATTTGGAACGCATACAGGAATGTCTTTTAGATGGTGAGAAGAGCTGAGCAGACCAGTGTGGCGTGCCTGTATTAGGCCCTCATCAATATCTGTTTAATACTGCAGTAGGCCCAGACCAGTGTGGCGTGCCTGTATTAGGCCCTCATCAATATCTGTTTAATACTGCAGTAGGCCCAGACCAGTGTGGCGTGCCTGTATTAGGCCCTCATCAATATCTGTTTAATACTGCAGTAGGCCCAGACCAGTGTGGCGTGCCTGTATTAGGCCCTCATCAATATCTGTTTAATACTGCAGTAGGCCCAGACCGGTGTGGCGTGCCTGTATTAGGCCCTCATCAATATCTGTTTAATACTGCAGTAGGCCCAGAGCGGTGTGGCGTGCCTGTATTAGGCCCTCATCAATATCTGTTTAATACTGCAGTAGGCCCAGACCAGTGTGGCGTGCCTGTATTAGGCCCTCATCAATATCTGTTTAATACTGCAGTAGGCCCAGACCAGTGTGGCGTGCCTGTATTAGGCCCTCATCAATATCTGTTTAATACTGCAGTAGGCCCAGAGCGGTGTGGCGTGCCTGTATTAGGCCCTCATCAATATCTGTTTAATACTGCAGTAGGCCCAGACCAGTGTGGCGTGCCTGTATTAGGCCCTCATCAATATCTGTTTAATACTGCAGTAGGCCCAGACCAGTGTGGCGTGCCTGTATTAGGCCCTCATCAATATCTGTTTAATACTGCAGTAGGCCCAGACCAGTGTGGCGTGCCTGTATTAGGCCCTCATCAATATCTGTTTAATACTGCAGTAGGCCCAGACCAGTGTGGCGTGCCTGTATTAGGCCCTCATCAATATCTGTTTAATACTGCAGTAGGCCCAGACCAGTGTGGCGTGCCTGTATTAGGCCCTCATCAATATCTGTTTAATACTGCAGTAGGCCCAGACCAGTGTGGCGTGCCTGTATTAGGCCCTCATCAATATCTGTTTAATACTGCAGTAGGCCCAGACCAGTGTGGCGTGCCTGTATTAGGCCCTCATCAATATCTGATTAATACTGCAGTAGACCAGACTGGGATTCTATAGGGTTTCAGCTAGCCTATTGTTTTGTTAACTACATTCATCATGGAATGGAATGGATGGATCAGGCAGGGTTGGGCTGGTTTAGGGTTGGGCTGGGCCAGGCTGGTTTAGGGTTGGGCTTGGGTGGGGCTGGGTTGGGCTGGGCCAGGCTGGTTTAGGGTTGGGCTGGGTTGGGGCTGGGTTGGGGTTGGGGCTGGGTTGGGGCTGGGTTGGTGTTGGGCTGGGTTGGGGCTGGTTCGGGGCAGTGTTAATGTTGTGTTGGGCTGGGCTGGGGCTGGGTTGGGGCTGGGTTGGGGCTGGGTCGGGGCAGTGTTAATGTTGTGTTGGGCTGGGCTGGGGCTGGGTTGGGGCTGGGTTGGTGTTGGGCTGGGTTGGGGCTGGGTCGGGGCAGTGTTAATGTTGTGTTGGGCTGGGCTGGGGCTGGGTTGGGGCTGGGTTGGTGTTGGGCTGGGTTGGGGCTGGGTCGGGGCAGTGTTAATGTTGTGTTGGGCTGGGCTGGGGCTGGGTTGGGGCTGGGTTGGTGTTGGGCTGGGTTGGGGCTGGGTCGGGGCAGTGTTAATGTTGTGTTGGGCTGGGCTGGGGCTGGGTTGGGGCTGGGTTGGTGTTGGGCTGGGTTGGGGCTGGGTCGGGGCAGTGTTAATGTTGTGTTGGGCTGGGTTGGGGCTGGGTTGGTGTTGGGCTGGGTTGGGGCTGGGTCGGGGCAGTGTTAATGTTGTGTTGGGCTGGGCTGGGGCTGGGTTGGGGCTGGGTTGGTGTTGGGCTGGGTTGGGGCTGGGTCGGGGCAGTGTTAATGTTGTGTTGGGCTGGGCTGGGGCTGGGTTGGGGCTGGGTTGGTGTTGGGCTGGGTTGGGGCTGGGTCGGGGCAGTGTTAATGTTGTGTTGGGCTGGGCTGGGGCTGGGTTGGGGCTGGGTTGGTGTTGGGCTGGGTTGGGGCTGGGTCGGGGCAGTGTTAATGTTGTGTTGGGCTGGGCTGGGGCTGGGTTGGTGTTGGGCTGGGTTGGGGCTGGGTCGGGGCAGTGTTAATGTTGTGTTGGGCTGGGCTGGGGCTGGGTTGGGGCTGGGTTGGGGCTGGGTCGGGGCAGTGTTAATGTTGTGTTGGGCTGGGCTGGGGCTGGGTTGGTGTTGGGCTGGGTTGGGGCTGGGTTGGGGCTGGGTCGGGGCAGTGTTAATGTTGTGTTGGGCTGGGCTGGGGCTGGGTTGGGGCTGGGTTGGGGCTGGGTCGGGGCAGTGTTAATGTTGTGTTGGGCTGGGCTGGGGCTGGGTTGGGGCTGGGTCGGGGCAGTGTTAATGTTGTGTTGGGCTGGGCTGGGGCTGGGTTGGTGTTGGGCTGGGTTGGGGCTGGGTCGGGGCAGTGTTAATGTTGGGCTGGGTTGGTGTTGGGGCTGGGTCGGGGCTGGGTTGGTGTTGGGGCTGGGCTGGGGCTGGGTTGGGGCTGGGTTGGTGTTGGGCTGGGTTGGGGCTGGGTCGGGGCAGTGTTAATGTTGTGTTGGGCTGGGTTGGGGCTGGGTTGGGCTGGGTTGGGGCTGGGTTGGGGTTGGAGTTGGGCATCACAGCTGCAAATGTAGGGCGTCCTGAGAAGAGTCAGTGACAGGAACTAGCGGTCTGAGGTGAAGTTAACGCTTCACTTCAACAGGACAGGAATGCCTAGGGTTGCACATTTCCAATACATTTCTTAAAATGCCCAGGTTTTCCTGCTGATTTCCACCCTCGTCTAACTGGGATTTCTGGAAAACCTGAGAATTTTGGGGAAGTAACCGGAAATGTGCAACACTAGGAGCAACTGAAATGGAGGCTCTGCCAGACTGGCAGCTCAGCTGCGGCATATTTCCAAACATGGTCCCTCCCGCCTACAGTCCACCAACCGTCTGCCCACCTTCATGTCCTGAAGGGACGTCTAATACCTAACCTGTAGTGTACATGTCACAAATACTCTCCAAATGTGAAGAGTCAGCGGTACATATTGGAAATTAGAGCTGGGAATGACCAGCGACCTATATAGAACAGGTTAGACTACCTATACTGGTTATAGAACAGGTTAGACTACCTATACTGGTTATAGAACAGGTTAGACTACCTATACTGGTTATAGAACAGGTTAGACTACCTATACTGGTTATAGAACAGGTTAGACTACCTATACTGGTTATAGAACAGGTTAGACTACCTATACTGGTTATAGAACAGGTTAGACTACCTATACTGGTTATAGAACAGGTTAGACTACCTATACTGGTTATAGAACAGGTTAGACTACCTATACTGGTTATAGAACAGGTTAGACTACCTATACTGGTTATAGAACAGGTTAGACTACCTATACTGGTTATAGAACAGGTTAGACTACCTATACTGGTTATAGAACAGGTTAGACTACCTATACTGGTTATAGAACAGGTTAGACTACCTATACTGGTTATAGAACAGGTTAGAGTACCTATACTGGTTATAGAACAGGTTAGACTACCTATACTGGTTATAGAACAGGTTAGACTACCTATACTGGTTATAGAACAGGTTAGACTACCTATACTGGTTATAGAACAGGTTAGACTACCTATACTGGTTATAGAACAGGTTAGACTACCTATACTGGTTATAGAACAGGTTAGACTACCTATACTGGTTATAGAACAGGTTAGACTACCTATACTGGTTATAGAACAGGTTAGACTACCTATACTGGTTATAGAACAGGTTAGACTACCTATACTGGTTATAGAACAGGTTAGACTACCTATACTGGATCAATTAGCTGACGATCAATACAACAAACAATGTTCTATTCTCCTGACCCTTTCAATGTGATGCTTCACTCATGACAATACATCTCATTCTCAACACGTTTGATATAAAACACATCTGGATGTCTCTGATTCGCTATGTATTAATTGGGTTTAATGTTCTTGAAGGAGCCTAGCAACAGATTGGGGTAATTGAAAGTCCATACTGTGACTGGAATAACCACTCTCTTCAAGGGGGCTAGACCCTCTGGTGCCTTCTGCGGTCTGTCCGAGAGAACTAAATATATTCCCTGCATTCTGAATGGCATTCCTGTCTTTAAAAGACGTGCCAGTAGTTAACATCGTAGGAGAATAAATAGCTTTCTCAGCCAAGCCTTCTTCAAGATGGGGACATGTGCGAAGATATTTGTGTGTGTGTGTGTGTGTGTTTGTGTGTGTGTGGTGGTGTGCATAAGTATGATTCTGCGTGCGTGATTGCAATAGGAAACACAATTGAAATAGCAAAATAGCACTTGTTTTGATATCAATAACTTAACTTGATATAGTCCTTTTTTTAGCAGCTTGCATTAGCAGTGTCTCTGACAAGGTATAAACTGCTCTGAGCAGCAGGCGTTCACAGATATTGATAGAGTAATAACTGCTCTGAGCAGCAGGCGTTCACAGATATTGACAGAGTAATAACTGCTCTGAGCAGCAGGCGTTCACAGATATTGATAGAGTAATAACTGCTCTGATCAGCAGGCGTTCACAGATATTGATAGAGTAATAACTGCTCTGATCAGCAGGCGTTCACAGATATTGATAGAGTAATAACTGCTCTGAGCAGCAGGCGTTCACAGATATTGATAGAGTAATAACTGCTCTGAGCAGCAGGCGTTCACAGATATTGATAGAGTAATAACTGCTCTGATCAGCAGGCGTTCACAGATATTGATAGAGTAATAACTGCTCTGAGCAGCAGGCGTTCACAGATATTGACAGAGTAATAACTGCTCTGAGCAGCAGGCGTTCACAGATATTGACAGAGTAATGACTTCTCTGATCAGCAGGCGTTCACAGATATTGATAGAGTAATAACTGCTCTGAGCAGCAGGCGTTCACAGATATTGACAGAGTAATAACTGCTCTGAGCAGCAGGCGTTCACAGATATTGACAGAGTAATAACTGCTCTGATCAGCAGGCGTTCACAGATATTGATAGAGTAATAACTGCTCTGATCAGCAGGCGTTCACAGATATTGATAGAGTAATAACTGCTCTGATCAGCAGGCGTTCACAGATATTGATAGAGTAATAACTGCTCTGAGCAGCAGGCGTTCACAGATATTGATAGAGTAATAACTGCTCTGAGCAGCAGGCGTTCACAGATATTGATAGAGTAATAACTGCTCTGATCAGCAGGCGTTCACAGATATTGATAGAGTAATAACTGCTCTGAGCAGCAGGCGTTCACAGATATTGACAGAGTAATAACTGCTCTGAGCAGCAGGCGTTCACAGATATTGACAGAGTAATGACTTCTCTGATCAGCAGGCGTTCACAGATATTGACAGAGTAATAACTGCTCTGATCAGCAGGGCAGAGAGCCCTAATTTCTCAGGATATCAGGGTTGAGCCAAAGTTATGTCACTCACTCCAACCACCTGTTCCCCTGAAAAACGTCACTGGCCTGAAGTAGTTCCAGCAGCCGTCCAAAAAGTTCACTTCTGAATCGAGCGGGACTTTTATTGACTCAACTTTCATTTTTGAACATTACCTACTACTTTACCAAAAATGTTTTACGCTCCCCACGTTTTTGGACGTTATTATTTATGTATTTACCAAACGTAGTTCTCCAAATATGTATGAATGCTAATACTTACGGATTTACCCAACTGTTATTCATTTATTATTATATAAATGTTTTACTAAAAGCTTTTATTACAGTTTTTTACAATCGTTATGACAGTTTTTTCAATACATTTAACAAGTTTCCTAAACTCTTAACACGGTTAGCACAACATCAGTCTTTGTAGGCTATACAATTAACACATTTCTTGTTGCTTTGACACAAAATGCATACAGTTAACACAAATTTAAAATGCTTGAACTTCTTTTACACACAAGCTCAACCAATACCAAAACAATGTAATTTTACAGCCAAATTTACAAATGCTTTCACACTGTATGTCAGAACAGATAACATCATGTTCTAAACATAACTTATATAGGCTAAAGTCAAAGTGAACAGCTGGTCATATTGTGAATTGAAACAAAAATATATTCCCTGTATTTTATTCCATTGCTAATGAGAAACAGCTTATTGAAGTTTTGCAAATATATACATCACAGCTGATTCCCATCTAGAAAGCACACTCAGGTGTTGACGTTCTTTCAATCGCATGACCATATGTTACAGTATAAAAGAGGTCTCTTTGGGCTGATCCTGTGTGGAAAAGGAACAATATAGAGCAACACAAAGAAAGAAAGAAAGAAAGAAAGAAAGAAAGAAAGAAAGAAAGAAAGAAAGAAAGAAAGAAAGAAAGAAAGAAAGAAAGAAAGAAAGAAAGAAAGAAAGAAAGAAAGAAAGAAAGAAAGAAAGAAAATGCCTGCACGAGGGAGAGGAAGACGAGTACCAGGACAAGGGAGAGGAGTGGGGCAAGGGCAAGAGAGAGGATTGGGGCAAGGGAGAGGAGTGGGGCAAGGTAGAGGGAGAGGAGTGGGGCAAGGTAGAGGGAGAGGAGTGGGGCAAGGTAGAGGGAGAGGAGTGGGGCAAGGTAGAGGGAGAGGAGTGGGGCAAGGTAGAGGGAGAGGAGTGGGGCAAGGTAGAGGGAGAGGAGTGGGGCAAGGTAGAGGGAGAGGAGTGGGGCAAGGTAGAGGGAGAGGAGTTTGAATGCGTGGTGGCGCTCAAAGAAGGACCAGAGCTAGGGTAACTGATCAAATAAGAGCTACTATCATTGACCATGTCATAAACCACGGGCTATCATACAGAGAGGCTGGTGAACGAGTACAGCCAAATATCAGCCGGGACACAGTCGCATCCATTGTCCGTATTTTCAGAGAAACCAACAGGTAGGATATTGCTTCTCCTAGCAAAGTGATAATACTGTAATTTGACCATTTACGTAGTAGAGTGACTGTATGCCTCCAGTCTCTAATATATATAACTGTATTTTGTCCCTCTAAGGATTCAACGTCTACCTCCCTCAGGGGGCAGAGGAAAGCTCCTAAATGAAGAACAGGAACTTGCTATTGTCAACATGGTGATTGCTGACAATGAAATAAAACTGAAGGACATTCAGTCCAGAGTTGTAGAGGACAACCTTGTCTTTGGGAACATTGCAGCAATCAGCATAACATCCATTTCTCGGACTCTAGTTAAACACAGAGTCCGAATGAAGCAACTATACAAAGTTCCATTTGAAAGGAACAGTGAGCGCATCAAAGAACTCCGTCACCAATATGTCCAGGTAAGGTTATGCAATACAGTCATTACTGTACTATACATTGTGTGTTTTGCAGTAAACTACTCTATAAACCTGGAGAACATTAGGACATACAGTAGATATACAGCACAGTATTTACATACACTGTGTAATTACTTTCAGAGAGTCATGGAGTTGGAGGCCAATCAAGTCCCACATGAAATGATCTATGTTGACGAGGCTGGCTTCAACTTGGCGAAAAGGCGTCGCCGTGGGAGAAACATAATTGGCAAAAGGGCCACAGTCACCGTGCCGGGCCAGAGAGGAGCTAACATCACCATGTGCGCCGCAATCTCCAACAACGGTGCACTCCTGCATAAATGTGAGATTGGCCCCTACAACACCGACCGCCTTCTCCTGTTTTTAGAAGACCTGCACGAAAGACTGGTGCCAGAGGTAGAAAGGGGACAGGTGGGAGACCACTTGTCAATATATGTGATCACATGGGACAATGTGGCATTCCACCATTCCCGTGCAGTCACAGCCTGGTTTGATGCCCATCCAAGGATGATGTCCCATTTCCTTGCTCCTTACTCCCCTTTCCTCAACCCCATTGAGGAGTTTTTCTCAGCCTGGAGATGGAAGGTTTTTGACCATCGTCCACATGACCAAATGTCCCTCCTGGATGCAATGGATGCTGCATGCCAAGACATCACAGCTGAACACTGCCAGGGGTGGATAAGGCATGCCAAAAGATTCTTCCCAAGATGCCTTGCCAGAGAAGATATCAGGTGTGATGTGGACGAGAACATGTGGCCAAATGCAGAAGACCGAGCAGATTAGAAGATTACTTTTTTTATTATTATTATTATTATTATTCCGGTGCTTTTTCTGTTTGTATATCTTGCAGTAATGTCCTGTTTTCAAAGAAAGTCTTTACTGCAGCAATTCTGTCTCTGTCTTTTTTTTTTTTCATAAACTGTGCATTCTATAAAGCTACGCTGAGATGGTCATTCATTTTTTTATAAAATTTCTGCAGCAAAAGAAACAAAATGCATACATTTACTAAACCCAACAAAACAAAAATGTAGAGAGGCTTCAAAAGAAACTACAGTGCAAAACACAATCTATGATCAATACAATATACTGTCTATTGTATAAGGGCTGACCTGACACATAACATAATGCAGTTTCTGTAATTTCAGATGATGTTAGTGTTATTTTTGTTATGATTGACTAAATGTTCCTGTTGGAAGAGAACATGTGTTAGTGTTTTGCATAATTAGTTGATTTTGAAACATGTTTGCAGTGTTTTGTTAGACATAGTGTATTGTGTTAGTGAATTATTGTATTTTGAAAAGTAGTTTTGGAGTTTAGTTTACAATGTGTGATTTTGAGCATGAAATTAACCGTTTTGCCAATTGTGTGTTTTAGGTGTGTTGGTGCGTTAAGAGTTTAGGAAAATTGTTAAATGTATTGAAAAAACTGTCATAACGATTGTAAAAAACTGTAAATGGCCGATTTTAAACACCAAGTGAGAGAAATGCTAATCGTTCTCCTACCAGTGTTCTCCTACCAGTGTTCTCCTACCAGTGTTCTCCAACCAGTGTTCTCCTACCAGTGTTCTCCAACCAGTGTTCTCCTACCAGTGTTCTCCTACCAGTGTTCTCCTACCAGTGTTCTCCTACCAGTGTTCCTACCAGTGTTCTCCTACCAGTGTTCTCCTACCAGTGTTCTCCTACCAGTGTTCCTACCAGTGTTCTCCTACCAGTGTTCTCCTACCAGTGTTCTCCTACCAGTGTTCTCCTACCAGTGTTCTCCAACCAGTGTTCTCCTACCAGTGTTCTCCTACCAGTGTTCCTACCAGTGTTCCTTTTGGTAAGCTGTTAAAATAGAACATGCAATCACCTCTTGTCAGTGACAGATAGGCATCACAGTATAGCATTCATTCTTCCTGTATTGATATTGAAAGCCGGTCGGCCATGCAGAGGAAATAATAGCTGAGCTCAACAGTTCTAATCCGTTATGAGTGTGTGTGTGTGTGTGTGTGTGTGTGTGTGTGTGTGTGTGTGTGTGTGTGTGTGTGTGTGTGTGTGTGTGTGTGTGTGTGTGTGTGTGTGTGTGTGTGTATGTGTGTGTGTGTGTGTGTGTGTGTGTGTGTGTGTGTGTGTGTGTGTGTGTGTGTGTGTGTGTGTGTGTGTGTGTGTGTGTATGTGTGTGTGTGTGTGTGTGTGTGTGTGGGTGTGTGTGTGTGTATGTGTGTGTGTATATGTCTGTCTGTCAGGTTCAAAACGCAGCGCTGTCTGTCTACGGAGCAAAGTTGCGTTGCAGGTGCACAGCAAATATATACTTTCAGTTCTTTGGACTCAAAGTCTAAAATAGCTTTAGACCACACACTGCACTCTCCTGTCCTCTGCCAAATGCCCGCTTCCGCTGACATCATTTGGTTCTTTATATGAGCACGGTTTTTCTTTCTGCCAAGCGGCAGGACATTTGTCAGGATTGAATGATACACACTTAAATAGATGCCACTTTTGGCTAGAGTTTTTTTTACTGCACAGCACTGTGCTAGGCCTAGGCTATGTGCTAAAGTTGACTGGTGTGTCGAAGTGTGTGGGAACTACATACTACATACTATTTATGTGAAATAGAGTGGACCAACATTCACTTAATAGTTCATTTCTCCCTATGTATGATACCGGTGTCAGAACGAGACTATTATTATTATTATAAGGACCTTTAGTCTATTTCATACTATAGCTTATGTTGTAAATGAGAACTTGTTCTCAACTGGCCTACCTGGTTAAATAAAGGTGAAATAAAATAAAATGTCTCCCTCACATTCGATCACTAACCTTTTCCCACACACAACATTATCCTGTCTCTTCACAAACACTTTCTGTCCACCCAAACTCACTGAGAAGCTGACAACTATCTGCAGCTCCACAGGTACAAACGAAATGAAAGAGACAACATTGGACAAGCTCTTGTTTTATGGACCTGGGCTTAGTGAGGAAACCAGCCCAGCAGTGCTCCAGGCCAGCCAGTCACTGACCGGGAGGGAGACCTGGGTTCAAACACTATTCGAAATCTTTCAAAAGCTTTTAGCATCTTTCTTTAGCCTGCCTGGAGTGCCAGATTATGAGCAGCTATTATATCCAGCCCAGCTAAGCTATTTGAAATTATTTCAAATAATGTTTAGACGCAGGTCTGGTCTGTATCTATGGGGGTTTGGGGTGCTCACAGTGGGTATAAGGGTACTCTACAGGGGGCTCCACAGCCCCACCGGATGACCTGGGCTAAGTCCCAAATGGCACCCTATTCCGTAAAATAGTGCACTAGTATGTATGTTCTGTCACAAGCGTCTTAGAGTATGAGTGCTGATCTAGGATCAGTTTAGCCTTTTACATCATAATGAATAGGATTACATGAACAGGGGAGATTCTACAGTACACATGTTTTATTAAAGGCTATTATTGTCTCTTCTTCCTCGATGTGTGAAACAAGCTTCTCTCTCTCTCTCTCTCTCTCTCTCTTCAATTTAAGGGCTTTATTGGCATGGGAAAGTGAAGTGGATAGTAAACAATAAAAATTAACAGTAAACATTACACTCAGAGAAGTTCCAAAATAATAAAGACATTTCAAATACCATATTATGTGTATACACAGTGTTGTAACAATGTGCAAATAGTTAAAGTACAAATGAGAAAATAAATCAACATAAATATGGGTTGTATTTACATGGTGTTTGTTCTTCACTGGTTGCCCTTTTCTTGTGACAACAGGTCACACATCTTGCTGCTGTGATGAACACTGTGGTATTTCACCCAGTAGATATGGGAGTTTATCCAAATTGGGTTTGTTTTAAAATTCTTTGTGGATCTGTGTAATCTGGAGGAAGTATGTGTCTCTAATATGGTCGTACATTTGGCAGGAGGTTAGGAAGTGCAGCTCAGTTTCCACCTCATTTTGTGGGCAGTGTGCACATAGCCTGTCTTCTCTTGAGAGCCAGGTCTGTCTACGGCGGCCTTTCTCAATAGCAAGGCTATGCTCACCGAGTCTGTACATAGTCAAAGCTTTCCTTAAGTTTGGGTCAGTCACAGTGGTCAGGTATTCTGCCACTGTATACTCTCTGTTTAGGGCCAAATAGCATTCTAGTTTGCTCAGTTGTTTTGTTAATTCTTTCCAATGTGTCAAGTAATTATCTTTTTGTTTTCTCGTGATTTAGTTGGGTCTAATTGTGTTGTTGTCCAGGCCTATATTCTATTGGGGAAAATTTTAGGTAGGTAGATCGGTCAACAGGGAAGCTGGAGTATTCCACACAGTTGGTCAGCACAGACCCTCAGCACCCTTGGGCTGATGCCATCAGGGCCCGCCGCTTTCCACTGGTGTAGTCTCTCCAGCTCTCTCTTCACTTGGTTGGTGGTGAAAGCCAGCCCAGGTGGGGAGATGGGGGGAAGGGGGGTGTTGAGGATCAGTCCAGGGGGGGCAGGGGCGGAGGTGGGGTCACTGATTGTCTCAGAGGTGTTGTGAGCAAAGTAGGGGTGGGACAGCCGTGAGGGTGTGTGGCCTGGGGAGCTGGAAGGGAGGTGGACAGTGCCAGTATCGAACCTGTTAAAAAATTGGTTCAGCTCATTGGGTCTGTCCTGGGTCCCCTCCGTCTGCCCACTGTTTGACTTTTTGAAGCCAGTGATATTTCTCATACCCTTCCACACCTCTCTCACCTGGCTCTGCCTCAGCTTGTCCTCCATCTTCTCCTTATACCCTCTCTTCCCCTCAGCAATCCGCAACTTCAGCTCCCTCTGGACGCATTTCAATTTGTCCTTGTCCCTCTCCTTGAAGGTCCTCTTCTTCTCATTCAGCAGGGCCTTCAGGTCGCTGGTGACCCAGGGTTTTTTATTTGGAAAACAGCGTACCTTCCTGGTGGGTACAGTGTTGTCTACACAAAAATGTATATAGTCCGTTATTTAGTCAGTAAGTCCATCGATGTCCTCCCCATGAGCCTCACAGAGCACATCCCAGTCTGTTGTTTCAAAGCAGTCCTGTAGGGCCTCATTCGCCTCCGGGGACCATCTCCTACTGGTCCTAGTGGTCGCAGGCTGCTGTTGGACCAAAGGCCTGTAGAGTGGAGTGAGGTGGACATGGTTGTGATCCGATCTACTGAGGGGAGGGAGTGCAGTGGAGTTGTATGCGTCCTTTACATTAGCATATAATAAGTCCAGAGTTGTATTATTCCTGGTTGGGCACTTCACAAACTGTTTGAACGTGGGCAGCATTGAAGAGAGAGATGGATGGTTAAAATCCCCCGAAATGGCAAAGAAAGCACTGGGATGCGTTGTCTGTAACCTCGCGATAACAGAGTGGATGACGTCACATGCTGTGTTTGCGTCAGCGGAGGGCGGGATATAAACAATAACAGCAATGGCCGCAGTGAATTCCCTCGGCAAATAGTAGGGTCTCAGGCTAACGGCTAACAGCTCAATGTCCGGGCTACAAATCTCTTCCTTAAGAGTAATATGGCTCGGATTACACCATCTGTTGTTAACTAATAAAGCCAGCCCCCCCACCCTTGCTCTTACCAGAAGAAACGCTATCCCGGTCTGCTCTGATGGTCCGGAACCCGCCGATAGTGATGTTCTCTATGGGGATGTTATCGTTCAGCCAAGTTTCAGTAAAAAACATTAGGCTCGCTTCCCGATAGTCCCTTTGCCCACGGACAAGACCCTCAAGTTCGTCCATCTTGTTATTCAGCGATCTCACGTTGCCCATAATGATAGACGGTATAGCCGGCTTGTACTTCCTCAGCTTTGCCTTACACTTCAATCCTGCCCTACGTCCACGCCGTCGCCTTTTCAACTCGTCCGGAATATCAAACTTTTCCCTGGGGTGCAGCAACGCTGCGTGTGCTAAATCCAGGAGCTGGGCTCCTGTAGACGTTCAGCTGCGAGAAAAATAAAAAGTCCCTCAGTGATAAAAAGGACCGTTAAAACCTTCGTAAAACCGTACCACTCCATAACCCTGAACTATTATAGTTCAACTGTTGCAAAAAAAACTTTCGAAAAAACGAACAATAACAACAATTTATGCACGAACAACGGGAGCTGCTTAACAGGCGACCACGCAGGGTGGTGCCAAATTGGCATGAGAGATTGGTGCCCTCACCATCACCCAGGCTGGACCTATAACACACTGGCATGAGAGATTGGTGCCCTCACCATCACCCAGGCTGGACCTATAACACACTGGCATGAGAGATTGGTGCCCTCACCATCACCCAGGCTGGACCTATAACACACTGGCATGAGAGATTGGTGCCCTCACCATCACCCAGGCTGGACCTATAACACACTGGCATGAGAGATTGGTGCCCTCACCATCACCCAGGCTGGACCTATAACACACTGGCATGAGAGATTGGTGCCCTCACCATCACCCAGGCTGGACCTATAACACACTGGCATGAGAGATTGGTGCCCTCACCATCACCCAGGCTGGACCTATAACACACTGGCATGAGAGATTGGTGCCCTCACCATCACCCAGGCTGGACCTATAACACACTGCTGGGAATTATTTATTAGAGAAGAAACTGGCCGCTTCAATAGACACGCACACGCGCGCACACACACACACACACACACACACACACACACACACACACACACACACACACACACACACACACACACACACACACACACACACACACACACACACACACTGCCTGGTTTTCCTCTTTCTACCTCATCGGTTAGTTAGTTCCTCAGGCTTGTTTAAAAAGCAACCAGTGATTTAATCACCACAATGGATTTAAAAGGCTGAAGATTAGGAATGCTGCTATTAGAACAAACACTATGTCACGGTGGGGGATCCAGACCCAGTCACTCCCAGTCACCCAGTCACTCCCAGTCACCCAGTCACTCCCAGTCACCCAGTCACTCCCAGTCACCCAGTCACCCAGTCACTCCCAGTCACCCAGTCACCCAGTCACTCCCAGTCACCCAGTCACTCCCAGTCACCCAGTCACTCCCAGTCACCCAGTCACTCCCAGTCACTCCCAGTCACTCCCAGTCACCCAGTCACTCCCAGTCACCCAGTCACTCCCAGTCACTCCCAGTCACCCAGTCACTCCCAGTCACCCAGTCACTCCCAGTCACCCAGTCACTCCCAGTCACTCCCAGTCACTCCCAGTCACCCAGTCACTCCCAGTCACTCCCAGTCACCCAGTCACTCCCAGTCAACCAGTCACTCCCAGTCACCCAGTCACTCCCAGTCACTCCCAGTCACCCAGTCACTCCCAGTCACCCAGTCACTCCCAGTCACCCAGTCACTCCCAGTCACCCAGTCACCCAGTCACTCCCAGTCACCGGCCTTTTAGCTGTCTCCACCCATTCCTCACGAATGTCAGCTATTTTCATTACCTGTACTCTCTCCATTACGCACACCTGTATTGAATTACCCAGCCAATATAGGTTGTTGGTTGTGTGAGTGTCCTTGTGGAATATTCGTACTGTGTTACGTCATTTTGTCTGTGTGTGTTCTAGCACTTCCTGCGTTAGTTGTTTTGCAACTGCCTTTTTGCCGTTTCCTGTTTTTTGTATTTGGTCTTTTGACACTCAGTCAGTCTGTTAAAGTCTATGTGTATCGTTCATCCTGAGCCTGGCCTCCTTCTCTCCACACACCGTGACACACTAATAGAAATGTGTTTTATTATCACACCTAATGAAGTTGGTATGTTTAAACAGTCTGGGTCTAGTGCTTGTGGGTAAGTGGTTTTATTAATGCAGTTGTCTTGGCCTAATGACGTTGTTACCACTGTGATTCAGTGTGTTAGTTTTAATAAAATACGACCTGTTATTTCTTTAGCCTCCAGTCCAAATGGAATGACCATCTCATTAGTGAATTCATAAAGGACTAGCAATGACCATCTCATTAGCGAATTCATAAAGGACTAGCAATGACCATCTCATTAGCGAATTCATAAAGGACTAGCAATGACCATCTCATTAGCGAATTCATAAAGGACTAGCAATGACCATCTCATTAGCGAATTCATAAAGGACTAGCAATGACCATCTCATTAGCGAATTCATAAAGGACTAGCAATGACCATCTCATTAGCGAATTCATAAAGGACTAGCAATGACCATCTCATTAGCGAATTCATAAAGGACTAGCAAAGCCGTATTGGAGCCCACTGCTTGTCTCTATTGTAGAATAATTTAATTAATATTAGGAAGGTTGCATAATAATTGATAATTTACCTATAATATCATTAGGTCTATATGATTGCCTCCTATTAATAAAATATACTATAACATCTATTTTAAAAGATTAATAATTATAAACAATTTAAATTAAATAATTAATACCCGTTATAACCAGAATAATGTCACCTACAGATATTTTGTTATTTTCCTTTGAAAAGAGTAGACATGGTGGAGACTTGGTGTAAGACAGAATGTAAAGAGTAGACATGGTGGAGACTTGGTGTGAGACAGAATGTAAAGAGTAGACATGGTGGAGACTTGGTGTGAGACAGAATGTAAAGAGTAGACAAGGTGGGGACTTGGTGTGAGACAGAATGTAAAGAGTAGACATGGTGGAGACTTGGTGTGAGACAGAATGTAAAGAGTAGACATGGTGGAGACTTGGTGTAAGACAGAATGTAAAGAGTAGACATGGTGGGGACTTGGTGTGAGACAGAATGTAAAGAGTAGACATGGTGGAGACTTGGTGTGAGACAGAATGTAAAGAGTAGACATGGTGGAGACTTGGTGTGAGACAGAATGTAAAGAGTAGACATGGTGGGGACTTGGTGTGAGACAGAATGTAAAGAGTAGACATGGTGGAGACTTGGTGTGAGACAGAATGTAAAGAGTAGACATGGTGGGGACTTGGTGTGAGACAGAATGTAAAGAGTAGACATGGTGGGGACTTGGTGTGAGACAGAATGTAAAGAGTAGACATGGTGGGGACTTGGTGTGAGACAGAATGTAAAGAGTAGACATGGTGGAGACTTGGTGTAAGACAGAATGTAAAGAGTAGACATGGTGGAGACTTGGTGTGAGACAGAATGTAAAGAGTAGACATGGTGGGGACTTGGTGTGAGACAGAATGTAAAGAGTAGACATGGTGGGGACTTGGTGTGAGACAGAATGTAAAGAGTAGACATGGTGGAGACTTGGTGTAAGACAGAATGTAAAGAGTAGACATGGTGGAGACTTGGTGTGAGACAGAATGTAAAGAGTAGACATGGTGGAGACTTGGTGTGAGACAGAATGTAAAGAGTAGACATGGTGGGGACTTGGTGTGAGACAGAATGTAAAGAGTAGACATGGTGGGGACTTGGTGTGAGACAGAATGTAAAGAGTAGACAAGGTGGAGACTTGGTGTGAGACAGAATGTAAAGAGTAGACATGGTGGGGACTTGGTGTGAGACAGAATGTAAAGAGTAGACATGGTGGGGACTTGGTGTGAGACAGAATGTAAAGAGTAGACATGGTGGGGACTTGGTGTGAGACAGAATGTAAAGAGTAGACAAGGTGGGGACTTGGTGTGAGACAGAATGTAAAGAGTAGACAAGGTGGGGACTTGGTGTGAGACAGACCAGCGCCTCCTAACCACGAACAGCACCGAACAGCGCCTCCTAACCCTGACTAGCCCCGACAGCATCGACCAGCCCCAACCAGGCCCGACCAGCCTCTCCCAGCCCAGACCAGCCCCTCCTTACCATGACCTGTCCCTCCTAGCCCCACCAGCCTCTCCTAGCCCCACCAGCCTCTCCTAGCCCCGGCCAGCCTCTCCTAGCCCAGACCAGCTTTTCCCAGCCCAGACCAGCCTGCCTGCTTTACAAAAGCAATCCCCCGCCTGACAGCAAATTAGTCTCACTAAAAAACACTGAAAATGCAGAAGACTTGAAATTAAGAAAACATGTGTAAGTGAAGTAAGTAGCGCTGAGGGTTTTGGAGTCGGTGTGCCTTGGAAAGTTTGGCTGCTGCATTAACGGTGTTTACAGTTTTTTTTTATCAATTGCTAACAAGCATGGATCAATACTGAAGCCTCTTCTTCACAACTCTTCACACAGTCTGCAATACCAACAACATCTTGGCCAAACAGTTCATCTCACATCCAAAACTCACTCAAACCACCAAAACATTTCATACATGTCTCAAAATAAGCTTGTTCGACCATAACACTGGCACTCAAAGCATACATTGTCACTTTTTATTTAACCTTTATATAAATAGGCAACTCAGTTAAGAACTAATTCTTATTTACAATGACGGCCTACACCAGCCAAACTCAGACCATGCGCTGCCCTACGGGACTCCCAATCACGGCCGGTTGTGATACAGTTTGGATTTTAACCAGGTTGTCTGTAGTGACTCCTCTAGCACTGAGATACAGTGTCTTAGACCACTGAACCAGGTTGTCTGTAGTGACTCCTCTAGCACTGAGATGAAGTGTCTTAGACCACTGAACCAGGTTGTCTGTAGTGACTCCTCTAGCACTGAGATGAAGTGTCTTAGACCACTGAACCAGGGTGTCTGTAGTGACTCCTCTAGCACTGAGATGAAGTGTCTTAGACCACTGAACCAGGGTGTCTGTAGTGACTCATCTAGCACTGAGATGAAGTGTCTTAGACCACTGAACCAGGGTGTCTGTAGTGACTCCTCTAGCACTGAGATACAATGTCTTAGACCACTGAACCAGGGTGTCTGTAGTGACTCCTCTAGCACTGAGATGAAGTGTCTTAGACCACTGAACCAGGTTGTCTGTAGTGACTCCTCTAGCACTGAGACGCAGTGTCTTAGACCACTGAACCAGGGTGTCTGTAGTGACTCCTCTAGCACTGAGATGAAGTGTCTTAGACCACTGAACCAGGGTGTCTGTAGTGACTCCTCTAGCACTGAGATACAGTGTCTTAGACCACTGAACCAGGGTGTCTGTAGTGACTCCTCTAGCACTGAGATGAAGTGTCTTAGACCACTGAACCAGGGTGTCTGTAGTGACTCCTCTAGCACTGAGATGAAGTGTCTTAGACCACTGAACCAGGGTGTCTGTAGTGACTCCTCTAGCACTGAGATACAGTGTCTTAGACCACTGAACCAGGGTGTCTGTAGTGACTCCTCTAGCACTGAGATACAGTGTCTTAGACCACTGAACCAGGGTGTCTGTAGTGACTCCTCTAGCACTGAGATGAAGTGTCTTAGACCACTGAACCAGGTTGTCTGTAGTGACTCCTCTAGCACTGAGATACAGTGTCTTAGACCACTGAACCAGGGTGTCTGTAGTGACTCCTCTAGCACTGAGATGAAGTGTCTTAGACCACTGAACCAGGGTGTCTGTAGTGACTCCTCTAGCACTGAGATGAAGTGTCTTAGACCACTGAACCAGGGTGTCTGTAGTGACTCCTCTAGCACTGAGATACAGTGTCTTAGACCACTGAACCAGGGTGTCTGTAGTGACTCCTCTAGCACTGAGATGCAGTGTCTTAGACCACTGAACCAGGGTGTCTGTAGTGACTCCTCTAGCACTGAGATGAAGTGTCTTAGACCACTGAACCAGGGTGTCTGTAGTGACGCCTCTAGCACTGAGACGCAGTGTCTTAGACCACTGAACCAGGGTGTCTGTAGTGACTCCTCTAGCACTGAGATACAGAGTCTTAGACCACTGAACCACTTGGGAGCCCTCACTCATAACACATCAACCTAAAAAACACTAACCACAGGGAGCATTACATAAATGATTAACTTTTCTCTTTTTGAATGATTTTTCACATAAATCAGTATTTCATTATAGAATAAGAAAAACACCTTTCCACTTTATTGACTGCATTACTGTATACAGTATGTAACATGAAGTACTCACTAAAGTATACAGTATGTAACATGAAGTACTCACTAAAGTATACAGTATGTAACAAGAAGTACTCACTAAAGTATACAGTATGTAACAAGAAGTACTCACTAAAGTATACAGTATGTAACAAGAAGTATCACTAAAGTATACAGTATGTAACAAGAATGATTCAGAAATGCAGAAATTTTCTTCGATAGCCTTTATTTGTTTCTATATCTTTGCATATAGTAATTTACTTGTGAAAAATTAAAAGTTGAAACAAAAAACAAATTCCTGAAATTCCAGGGCTGCAATAATAATTATGTATAGTATATTCACTCATACTGTACAGTACTGTGAGGGTTCTAGTTCTCCCATCAACAACATGTATAGTATAATCACTCACACTGTACAGTACTGTGAGGGTTCTAGTTCTCCCATCAACAACGTGTATAGTATAATCACTCACACTGTACAGTACTGTGAGGGCTCTAGTTCTCCCATCAACAACGTGTATAGTATAATCACTCACACTGTACAGTACTGTGAGGGTTCTAGTTCTCCCATCAACAACGTGTATAGTATAATCACTCACACTGTACAGTACTGTGAGGGTTCTAGTTCTCCCATCAACAACGTGTATAGTATAATCACTCACACTGTACAGTACTGTGAGGGTTCTAGTTCTCCCATCAACAACGTGTATAGTATAATCACTCACACTGTACAGTACTGTGAGGGTTCTAGTTCTCCCATCAACAATGTGTATAGTATAATCACTCACACTGTACAGTACTGTGAGGGTTCTAGTTCACCCATCAACAACGTGTATAGTATAATCACTCACACTGTACAGTACTGTGAGGGCTCTAGTTCTCCCTCTCTCCTGCATTTGGCCACAAGTTTTCATCAACATCACATCTTATGTCTTCTCTGGCGATACATCTTGGAAAGTATCTTCTGGAATGTCTAATCCAACCCTGGCAGTCTTCAGGAGAAGTGTCCCCACACCCCGCATTCAGGCATCCAGTAAGGACATCTGGTCATGTGGATGGTGGTCATAAACCTTCCACCTCCACGCAGAGAAAAACTCCTCTATGGGGTTTAGGAAGGGGGAGTATGGAGGCAGGAATAGTACTGACATCCTGGGCTGTGTAGCAAACCAGTCTGACTGCAGCAGAGTGCTGGAATGACACATTATCCCACACAACAACCAAGGTAGGGGGGTTTCTTGCGAGAGAGAGAGAGAGAGAGAGAGGGAGAGATATAGTGAGAGAGAGAGAGAGAGAGAGACTAACTTCCATAAAGCTGTGAACGATCTGAGAGACAGGGCAAGAACGGCCTTCTATTCCATCAAAAGGAACATAAAATTTGACATACCAATTAGGATCTGGCTAAAAATACTTGAATCAGTTATAGAACCCATTGCCCTTCATGGTTGTGAGGTCTGAGGTTCACTCACCAACCAAGAATTCACAAAATGGGACAAACACCAAAAATATCCTCAGTGTAAAACGTAAAACACCAAATAATGCATGCAGAGCAGAATTAGGCCGATACCCTCATATTATCAAAATCCAGAAAAGAGACTTTAAATTCTACAAAAACCTAAAAGGAAGAGATTCCCAAACCTTCTATAACAAAGCCATCAACTACAGAGAGATGAACCTGGAGAAGAGTCCCCTAAACAAGCTGGTCCTGGGGCTTTGTTCACAAACACAAACAGACCCCACAGAGCCCCTGGACAGCAACACAGTTAGACCCAACCAAATCATGAGAAAACAAAAAGAGAATTACTTGACACAAAAAACTGAGCAAACTAGAATGCTATTTGGCCCTAAACAGAGAGTACACAGTGGCAGAATACCTGACCACTGTGACTGACCCAAACTTAAGGAAAGCTTTGACTATGTACAGACTCAGTGAGCATAGCCTTGCTATTGATAAAGGCCGCCGTAGGCAGACCTGGCACTCAAGAGAAGACAGGCTATGTGCACACTGCCTACAAAATGAGGTGGAAACTGAGCTGCTCATTTATTATCTACTTCACTTGCTTTGGCAATGTTAACATATGTTTCCCATGCCAATAAAGCCCCAGACAGAGACAGAGACAGAGACAGAGACAGAGACAGAGACAGAGACAGAGACAGACAGAGAGAGACAGAGACAGACAGAGACAGAGATAGAGACAGAGACAGAGACAGAGACAGCGATAGAGACAGAGACAGAGAGAGAGAGAGACAGAGACAGAGACAGACAGAGGCAGAGACAGAGACAGAGACAGAGACAGAGAGAGGCAGAGACAGAGACAGAGACAGAGACAGAGACAGACAGAGACAGACAGAGAGAGACAGAGACAGACAGAGACAGACAGAGACAGAGACAGAGAGAGACAGAGACAGACAGAGGCAGAGACAGAGACAGAGAGAGACAGAGACAGACAGAGGCAGAGACAGAGACAGACAGAGGCAGAGACAGAGACAGACAGAGACAGAGACAGAGACAGAGACAGACAGAGACAGAGAGAGACAGAGGCAGAGACAGAGACAGAGAGAGACAGAGACAGACAGAGGCAGAGACAGAGACAGAGAGAGACAGAGACAGAGAGAGACAGACAGAAACAGAGAGAGAGACAGAGACAGAGAGAGAGACAGACAGAGACAGAGACAGAGAGAGACAGAGAGAGACAGAGACAGAGAGAGAGGCAGAGACAGACAGAGACAGAGACAGAGAGAGACAGGGAGAGACAGAGACAGAGAGAGAGAGAGAGAGAGAGAGAGAGAGAGAGAGAGAGAGAGAGAGAGACAGAGACAGAGACAGAGACAGAGACAGAGACAGACAGAGACAGAGACAGAGAGACAGACATAAACAGAGAGAGAGACAGAGACAGACAGAGACAGAGACAGAGAGAGAGAGAGAGACAGACAGAGACAGAGACAGAGAGAGACAGAGAGAGAGGCAGAGACAGAGACAGAGACAGAGAGAGACAGAAACAGAAACAGAGAGAGAGACAGAGACAGACAGAGACAGAGACAGAGAGAGAGACAGACAGAGACAGAGACAGAGAGAGACAGAGACAGACAGAGGCAGAGACAGACAGAGACAGAGACAGAGACAGAGACAGAGACAGAGACAGAGAGAGAGAGAGAGAGAGAGAGAGAGAGAGAGAGAGAGAGAGAGAGAGACAGACAGAGACAGACAGAGACAGAGACAGAGAGACAGACAGAAACAGAGAGAGAGACAGAGACAGACAGAGACAGAGACAGAGAGAGAGAGACAGACAGAGACAGAGAGAGACAGAGAGAGAGGCAGAGACAGAGATAGAGACAGAGACAGAGAGAGACAGAGACAGAGGCAGAGGCAGAGGCAGAGACAGAGGCAGAGGCAGAGGCAGAGGCAGAGGCAGAGACAGAGACAGAGACTAGTATTAGTCGGAGGGAAATGGTTACATGCTAAATGATGCAAACAGATGAAGATAATCAAGGAGTAATGATCCGTAATCCTTTCACAACGCATAGAGCTGTCCAAGGACAGAGTACAGAAGGGAGATGCCAGTAACCCGGGCTGCATCCCAAATGACAATCTATTCTCTTTAAAGTGCACTGCTTTTAACCAGGGCCCTATGTTACTATGCAATGTATAGGGAATAGGGTGTCATTTGGGATCCAGCCTTCGTAACTGGAGGAGCATGTAACTTCAGAAGTACTGAGAAGAATAGAGACTATTTAGACTTCAAGAAAAGCTCCAACATTTTACGTGGTCTGTGCTTGTCTTGGAGCAACTTTTAAATAAATGGTTTTAATAGTTCTATTTTCTATTTCAGGTTACTTTTAGGGTTGCAGTCACACTGTAAAATCTACTATTGATTTGCTAACCTGATTTAAATACTTCTTAGGTTCGGTTAACTATTTAGTTAAATACTGACTAATGCATTTTTCAGTCACTCCCTCATCAACAACAATACATTCTCAATAGGTCTCGAATGAGTTTGATTTCATCAACCCTTACTTAACTTAGCATAAACTCCTGGGGATGAAATGTACAATTCCAATTTAAAGGATGCAACAATATATTATGAGATCATCCCGTATACAAAATGAACACTTATCAATATACGATTGATACACTAATGAATATGACGGGCAGTAAAAGTGTCATTTGTTTCACAGCTGTCACGATCGCTATGAGACGGGACCCGAGGACCAGAGCTGTGGTGAGAATACATTCCTTTTATTAAACGGCAAAACTCCAAAAACAACAAAAGGAGAGACAGCGACCATGAACCGGCGTGAAAACAAAAAGGAACAGACACAAAAACCCACAAAAACAGGTGGGAACGCTGAACATAAATAGTCTCCCCAATTAGAGGCAATGCGGTGCAGCTGATCTAACTGGGGACCAATACCAAAGGGAACATAGAGAATTCCAGAGAGTAGTCTGGACAACAAACCTGAAAACCATAAAGGTTTCCAGAGACCTCTCTGAACATAAATCCTTACAATAGCTCCCATGGTGTGACTGATGGCTGAAAGGGACAGCACAGTAGAGAGGTGAAGCAACTCAATACAATGTGAATGTAGCCTGAACGGTATTGATTAATATTATTTATTTTATTGTAAAAACAATGAATCAACCTCAGTGTCTAACAACTTTCTGTTGTGCTCATTTCATTCTATTTAGTCAAAAGCATGAGTTGACGCCCAAACATGTTGTAGAGGTGCTGACTAACATGTTGTAGAGGTGCTGACTAACATGTTGTAGAGGTGCTGACTAACATGTTGTAGAGGTGCTGACTAACATGTTGTAGAGGTGCTGACTAACATGTTGTAGAGGTGCTGACTAACATGTTGTAGAGGTGCTGACTAACATGTTGTTGTAGAGGTGCTGACTAACATGTTGTAGAGGTGCTGACTAACATGTTGTAGAGGTGCTGACTAACATGTTGTATAGGTGCTGACTAACATGTTGTAGAGGTGCTGACTAACATGTTGTAGAGGTGCTGACTAACATGTTGTAGAGGTGCTGACTAACGTGTTGTAGAGGTGCTGACTAACGTGTTGTAGAGGTGCTGACTAACATGTTGTAGAGGTGCTGACTAACGTGTTGTAGAGGTGCTGACTAACGTGTTGTAGAGGTGCTGACTAACATGTTGTAGAGGTGCTGACTAACGTGTTGTAGAGGTGCTGACTAACGTGTTGTAGAGGTGCTGACTAACATGTTGTAGAGGTGCTGACTAACATGTTGTAGAGATGCTGACTAACGTGTTGTAGAGGTGCTGACTAACATGTTGTAGAGGTGCTGACTAACGTGTTGTAGAGGTGCTGACTAGCATGTTGTAGAGGTGCTGACTAACATGTTGTAGAGGTGCTGACTAGCATGTTGTAGAGGTGCTGACTAACGTGTTGTAGAGGTGCTGACTAACGTGTTGTAGAGGTGCTGACTAATGTAGACTAATGACTAACGGAGGCTCTACTGTAGAAGAAATAAGAAAATCACTTCATGGTAAAATGTATCTAACCAGGGACAGTAGGGAGTAGGGTACCATTTGGGATGGGATGCAAACGAGGTGCAGGAGCCGCCAAGGTTAGCAGAGAGAGGAATAAGTCTAGACATGGATTACAGGAGAGAACACATCTATTCCCACTGCTGATCAGACATAGAGAGCGGTGGGAGGGGGGAGAGAGAGCAAGACAGAGAGAGAGAGAGAGAGAGAGACAGAGAGAGAGAGAGAGAGAGAGAGAGAGAGAGGATAGGATGTTGACCTGGAGTACCATGAAGACCCTTAGCTAAGCATCTCCCCCTTATTGGTTGCAGTTAAAGTGATATTTCACACAAAATACAAAATGACACCTTGGTTTCCATTCCCTGTAAGCAGTCTATGGACAGGGTTTGACTGCAATTCATGCTTTGGTTTAGTTTCCCTGGTACTATTTCCACATGCTTATGTTCTTCCTATTCCATAATATAAATATGTAATATGTTGGGCATCATGTCTAAATCATCACTAGATCTGCATCATGTTTAAATCATCACTAGATCTAAATCATCACTAGATCTAAATCATCACTAGATCTAAATCATCACTAGATCTAAATCATGTTTAAATCATCACTAGATCTAAATCATCACTAGATCTAAATCATCACTAGATCTAAATCATGTTTAAATCATCACTAGATCTAAATCATCACTAGATCTAAATCATCACTAGATCTAAATCATGTTTAAATCATCACTAGATCTAAATCATCACTAGATCTAAATCATGTTTAAATCATCACTAGATCTAAATCATGTTTAAATCATCACTAGATCTAAATCATCACTAGATCTAAATCATCACTAGATCTAAATCATCACTAGATCTGCATCATGTTTAAATCATCACTAGATCTACATCATCACTAGATCTAAATCATCACTAGATCTAAATCATGTTTAAATCATCACTAGATCTAAATCATCACTAGATCTAAATCATGTTTAAATCATCACTAGATCTAAATCATGTTTAAATCATCACTAGATCTAAATCATCACTAGATCTAAATCATCACTAGATCTAAATCATGTTTAAATCATCACTAGATCTAAATCATCACTAGTTCTAAATCATCACTAGATCTAAATCATCACTAGATCTGCATCATGTCTAAATCATCATAGATCTAAATCATCACTAGATCTAAATCATCACTAGATCTAAATCATCATAGATCTAAATCATCACTAGATCTAAATCATCACTAGATCTAAATCATCACTAGATCTGCATCATGTCTAAATCATCATAGATCTAAATCATCACTAGATCTAAATCATCACTAGATCTAAATCATCACTAGATCTGCATCATGTCTAAATCATCATAGATCTAAATCATCACTAGATCTAAATCATCACTAGATCTAAATCATCACTAGATCTGCATCATGTTTAAATCATCACTAGATCTACATCATCACTAGATCTAAATCATCACTAGATCTAAATCATGTTTAAATCATCACTAGATCTAAATCATCACTAGATCTAAATCATGTTTAAATCATCACTAGATCTAAATCATGTTTAAATCATCACTAGATCTAAATCATCACTAGATCTAAATCATCACTAGATCTAAATCATGTTTAAATCATCACTAGATCTAAATCATCACTAGTTCTAAATCATCACTAGATCTAAATCATCACTAGATCTGCATCATGTCTAAATCATCATAGATCTAAATCATCACTAGATCTAAATCATCACTAGATCTAAATCATCATAGATCTAAATCATCACTAGATCTAAATCATCACTAGATCTAAATCATCACTAGATCTGCATCATGTCTAAATCATCATAGATCTAAATCATCACTAGATCTAAATCATCACTAGATCTAAATCATCACTAGATCTGCATCATGTCTAAATCATCATAGATCTAAATCATCACTAGATCTAAATCATCACTAGATCTAAATCATCACTAGATCTAAATCATCATAGATCTAAATCATCACTAGATCTAAATCATCACTAGATCTGCATCATGTCTAAATCATCATAGATCTAAATCATCACTAGATCTAAATCATCACTATATCTAAATCATCACTAGATCTAAATCATCATAGATCTAAATCATCACTAGATCTAAATCATCACTAGATCTAAATCATCATAGATCTAAATCGTCACTAAATCTAAATCATCATAGATCTAAATCATGTCTAAATCATCACTAGATCTAAATCATCATACATCTAAATCATCACTAGATCTAAATCATCACTAGATCTAAATCACCACTAGATCTAAATCATCACTAGATCTGCATCATCACTAGATCTAAATCATCACTAGATCTAAATCATCATAGATCTAAACCATCACTAGATCTAAATCACCACTAGATCTAAATCATCACTAGATCTGCATCATGTCTAAATCACCACTAGATCTAAATCATCACTAGATCTAAATCACCATAGATCTAAATCATCACTAGATCTAAATCATCATAGATCTAAATCATCACTAGATCTAAATTATCACTAGATCTAAATTATCACTAGATCTAAATCACCATAGATCTAAATCATCACTAGATCTAAATCATCATAGATCTAAATTATCACTAGATCTAAATCATCATAGATCTAAATCATCACTAGATCTAAATCATCACTAGATCTAAATTATCACTAGATCTAAATTATCACTAGATCTAAATCATCACTAGATCTAAATCATCACTAGATCTAAATCATCACTAGATCTAAATCACCACTAGATCTAAATCACCACTAGATCTAAATCACCACTAGATCTAAATCATCACTAGATCTGCATCATGTCTAAATCATCATAGATCTAAATAATCTTAAATGTAAATCATCTTAGATGTAAATCCTAGATCTGTTGCTGTAGTTTTTCTCCTCTGTTCAGACATGCAGTTGTAGACCAGTGAGTGTTTAAACTCTTTAGCCTTCGGTTAACTTCGAGAATAATTGTGTACTATGCTAAAAAAAATGTTCATTCATCCTGCATTCATTTTTCAATCTAATGATTTCCTTTTTGCTACGCACCACATTTCAGCATTGATGAATGTTTTCTCCTCACCAAGCAGCCTGTTACAGTACTGTTGGTTTGGCTCTCTGGGGGTGAGTCTCAAATGATACTATTTTCCCTACATAGTGCATTACCATAGTAATCTGGTCAAAAGTAGTGCACTATAGGGTGCCATTTGGGACGTATCCTAGCTTGTATGTATGTTCTGCTGCCCTCAGACCATGAGACCTTGGGCAGATTGTGTTCCTTCCTCCTCTCTCTGCTTTTCCCATTCCATCCTGATACACTTAAGTCTTAGTTTCCCTCTAACCAGGACCTCTTCTCATGAGTTATAGATGAAGTGAGTGATCGAGACAAAAGCATAGGTTATGTCAATGAAATAATATAATACGGATATCTATTATAGGCTTCGTATCGAGACAGTTTAATTAAGTAGACTAAACATCAACATTATGGCATTTCTAAATGGTCATGTTTCAATTCCAACCTGTGGTTGATCAGGTTTTTTTTGTTTTTTTTGCATTATTTATTTATTTATTAGAACCTTTATTTAACTAGACATGTCAGTTAAGAACAAATTCTTATTTACAATGACGGCCTACAATGGCCAAACTCGGACGACGCTGGGCCAATTGTGCGCTGCCCTATGGTACTCCCAACCACAGTTGTGATACAGTCTGGATTCGAACCAGGTTTTCTGTAGTGACACTAATTTCTCATGATTTGGTTGGGTCTAATTGTGTTGTTGTCCTGGGGCTCTGTGGGGTCTGTTTGTGTTTGTGAACAAAGCCCCAGGACCAGCTTGCTTAGAGGACTCTTCTCCAGGCTCATCTCTCTGTAGGTGATGGCTTTGTTATGGAAGGTTTGGGAATCGCTTCCTTTTAGGTGGAAGCAAATGTAACGTCTCTTTTCTGGATTTAGATTTTACTTCTGCTCTGCATGCATTATCTGGTGTTTTACGTTGTACACAGAGGATATATTTAGAAGATTTTTTCCTGCAGGGTTTCAATTTGGTGTTTGTCCCATTTTGTGAACTCTTGGTTGGTGAGGGGACCCCAGACCTCACAACCATAAAGGGCAATGGTTTCTATAACTGATTCAAGTATTTTTAGCCATATCCTAATTGGTATGTCAAATGTTCTGTTCCTTTTGATGGCATAGAAGGCTCTACTTGCCTTGTCTCTCAGATGGTTCACAGCTTGGTGGAAGTTACCTGTGGTGCTGATGTTCAGGCCGAGGTACGTATAGTTTTGTGTTGACTAGGGCTACGGTGTCTAGATTTGGATTTATGATCCTGGCACAGAAGCACCACATCATCAGCAAACAGTAGACACTTACAGTCTAGACAGACACAGTACAGGGTTCTCTCTCTCTCTCTCTCTCTCTCTCTCTCTCTCTCTCTCTCTCTGTAGGTTACAACCTGAAAATTGTGAGTCCTCCTCAGCCCAGAAAAAGCAGATCAGCGTTTTCCATCATCATATTGTTCTGTATTCAGCTCTGCAGCGTGGTCATTAGCTGGAATAGTCACAAAGTCATAACATCTGTATTCAGCTCTGCAGCGTGGTCATTAGCTGGAATAGACACAAAGTCATAACATCTTTTAAACCTAACCCTAACCACACTGCTAACCCTATTTTTTTTTTTTTAACCTTTATTTTACTAGGCAAGTCAGTTAAGAACAAATTCTTATTTACAATGACAGCCTAGGAACAGTGGGTTAACTGCCTTGTTCAGGAGCAGAACAACAGATTTTTACCTTGTCAGCTCGGGGATTCGATCTGGCAACCTTTCGGTTACAGGCCCAACACTCTAACCACTAGGCTACCTGCCGCCCCACCTAACCCTTACCTTAAATTAAGACCAAAAATAACATTTTTGTTTTCATGAATTTTTACAGTATACAATGTTGCATTTGCAGCTGGCCTACCTAAGGAAAAATCGTGAAAATAAAGGTCAGTATGTTGTGTGAGTCCTCCTGAGCCCACAAGAACATCAACCCCCTGAACATGTAGAACTTCTCAGAGAATGGCTGTATAGGTGAAGATTCAATTCAACAATTGCATGAAATAGGTGGATGAAAATGTCTGAATGAAAATGTCTTGAAGTGAAACACTGTATTTACTTCACTATTTAACTGTCAATGATCATTTGAATTGATGCGGTTCAGTCATCTGGTGTGGCCTTTATATTGACATCAATGATGTGATGAGAATCTCAACCATCCTACTGTGTATTTGGGAAATTAAATAAGTATGTTGACATTAGATAAAGCGTCTGCAGTCAGTTGATAGATTGACGATGATTTGGTGCACAATAGTCAACCAGTTTCCATTTTAATATTATGTTAGTAGTAAAACACTGAATTGATTATCTGTGAAATAATAAAAGGCATTAGAGATACATGGTGGAACTGTTCTGACACAATGCATCAAACGCAGACCTAATCAGGTTAGACATGATAATGCACTCAGTCGGCCATGCAGACTCATACAGGAAGAAGCACAGGGCCACCAACTCATATCTGAAAACACCCTGCACACCTCCAGATAGATAGAGATATGGAAGAGAGAGGGAGAGAGGGAGAGAGAGGATGGAGAGAGAGTGAAATGTAGAGGGAGTGAGAGATGGAGAGGGAGTGAGAGATGGAGAGAGAGGAGGGAGAGAGGAGGGATAGGAGGTGAGAGATGGAGAGAGAGGAGGGAGAGAGAGTGAGAGATGGAGAGAGAGGAGGGAGATGGAGTGAGAGTTGGAGAGAGAAGAGGGAGTGAGATGGAGAGGGAGTGAGAGATGGAGAGAGAGTGAGATGGAGATGGGAGTGAGAGATGGACAGGGAGGTTGGAGAGAGAGAGTGTGAGATGGAGAGAGAGTGAGATGGAGAGAGAGGATGAGAGAGAGGATGGAGACAGAGGGTGGAGAGAGAGGATGGAGAGAGAGGATGAGAGAGAGGATGGAGACAGAGGGTGGAGAGAGAGGGTGGAGGGAGAGGATGAGAGAGGATGAGAGAGGATGGAGACAGAGGGTGGAGAGAGAGGGTGGAGACAGAGGGTGGAGAGAGAGGATGGAGAGAGAGGATGAGAGAGAGGATGGAGAGAGAGGATGGAGAGAGAGGATGAGAGAGAGGATCGAGAGAGAGGATCGAGAGAGAGGATCGAGAGAGAGGATGGAGACAGAGGATTAGAGAGAGAGGATGAGAGAGAGGATGAGAGAGGATGGAGACAGAGGATGGAGAGAGAGGATGGAGACAGAGGGTGGAGACAGAGGGAGGAGAGAGAGGGTGGAGAGAGAGGATGAGAGAGGATGGAGACAGAGGGTGGAGAGAGAGGGTGGAGACAGAGGGTGGAGAGAGAGGATGGAGAGAGAGGATGAGAGAGAGGATGGAGAGAGAGGATGGAGAGAGAGGATGAGAGAGAGGATCGAGAGAGAGGATCGAGAGAGAGGATGGAGACAGAGGATTAGAGAGAGAGGATGAGAGAGAGGATGGAGAGAGAGGGTGAGAGAGAGGATGGAGACAGAGGATGAGAGAGAGAGGATGAGAGAGAGGATGGAGAGAGAGGATGGAGAGAGAGGGTGGAGAGAGAGGATGGAGACAGAGGGTGGAGACAGAGGGTGGAGACAGAGGGTGGAGACAGAGGGTGGAGAGAGGATGAGAGAGAGGATAAGAGAGAGGATGGAGACAGAGGATGGAGAGAGAGAGGATGAGACAGAGGGTGGAGACAGAGGGTGGAGAAAGGATGACAGAGTGGATGAGAGAGAGGATGGAGACAGAGGATGGAGAGAGAGAGGATGAGAGAGAGGAGGAGAGAGAGGATGAGAGAGAGGATGGAGACAGAGGATGAGAGAGAGGATGAGAGAGAGGATGGAGACAGAGGATGAGAGAGAGGATGAGAGAGAGGGTGGGGAGAGAGAGGATGGTGAGAGAGGATGGAGAGAGAGGATGGAGAGAGAGGATGAGAGAGAGAATGGAGAGAGAGGATGGAGAGAGAGGATGAGAGAGAGGATGGAGAGAGAGGATGAGAGAGAGGATGGAGAGAGAGGATGGAGAGAGAGGGTGAGAGAGAGGATGGAGACAGAGGATGAGAGAGAGAGAATGAGAGAGAGGATGGAGACAGAGGATGAGAGAGAGGATGGAGAGAGAGGGTGTAGAGAGAGGATGAGAGAGAGGATGAGAAAGAGGATGGAGAGAGAGGATGGAGAGAGAGGATGGAGAGAGAGGATGAGAGAGAGGATGGAGAGAGAGGATGGAGAGAGAGGGTGATAGAGAGGATGGAGACAGAGGATGAGAGAGAGAGGACGAGAGAGAAGATGGAGAGAGAGGGTGAGAGAGAGGATGGAGACAGAGTATGAGAGAGAGAGAGGATGAGAGAGAGGATGGAGAGAGAGGATGGAGAGAGAGGGTGGAGAGAGAGGATGGAGAGAGAGGGTGGAGAGAGAGGATGGAGACAGAGGATGAGAGAGAGGGTGGAGACAGAGGGTGGAGACAGAGGGTGGAGAGAGGATGAGAGAGAGGATGAGAGAGAGGATGGAGACAGAGGATGGAGAGAGAGAGGATGAGAGAGAGGATGAGAGAGATGATGGAGACAGAGGATGAGAGAGGATGAGAGAGAGGATGAGAGAGAGGGTGGGGAGAGAGGATGGAGAAAGAGGATGAGAGAGTATGGCGAGAGAGGATGGAGAGAGAGGGTGAGAGATAGGATGGAGACAGAGGATGAGAGAGAGAGGATGAGAGAGAGGATGGAGAGAGAGGGTGAGAGAGAGGATGGAGACAGAGGATGAGAGAGAGGATGGAGAGAGAGGGTGGAGAGAGAGGATGAGAGAGAGGATGGAGAGAGAGGATGGAGAGAGAGGGTGGAGAGAGAGGGTGGAGAGAGAGGGTGGGGAGAGAGGGTGTAGAGAGAGGATGGAGAGAGAGGGTGGAGAGAGAGGGTGGAGAGAGAGGGTGGGGAGAGAGGGTGTAGAGAGAGGGTGGAGAGAGAGGGTGGAGAGAGATGGTGGAGAGAGAGCTGCTTATCTTCTTTATCCTTTAGAGGGTTTCTTCATTTGCTCCATCTGTTGAAATGAGAAAGTGCAGCGGTAATGGTCCACAACCAGATTAAATTAATCAGGTTTGTCCATTACACCGCTGCAGGCCCAACGCAGATGATTGCAATTCTCCCTGTCAAGCCATTACTGTGAGATCTATTTAGCGGCTGACAACATTAACATTGGGCTTAATGTAAATGTAACAATACAAATAACACCTCCTCCATGTATGTTTGAGACGGGGTGCAGTCAGGGGCTATAAGGAAGCCCTGAAGTGCAACAATCAACGATAAACACCTCCTGTTACCATTATTAAGCTTCAAACAAACCAGGGTGCTATTTGACTAGGCTGAACTCTGTGATCAATAAATCATATTTAATGTGAGAGAGAATATATATAGTACCAGTAACACACCTGGACACACCTACTTATGCCAAGAGTGTGCAAAGCTGTCATCAAGGCAAAGGGTGGCTACTTTGAAGAATCTCAAATATAAACTTTATTTTGATATGATTCCATATGTGTTATTTCATAGTTTTGATGTCTCCACTATTATTCTACAATGTAGAAAATAGTAAAAAATAAAGAAAAACCCTTGAATGAGTAGGTGTCCAAACTTGTGACTCCTACTGTGTAGAGAGAGAGGGAGAGAAAGAGAGAGAGAGATAGAGAGAGGCAAGATAGAGAGAGCACCCTGTACTGTGTCTGTCTAGAGTGTAAAGGAATACAACACCTGACATAGATGTATCACTGTAGCCTTTACAATATGGACCTGGTCCGTGTCTCAAATGACACCCTATTCCTTATGTAGTGCACTACTTTTGACCAGAGCCCTATGGGCAGTCAAAAGGAGTGTACTATGTATTTTTTTTAATTTAATATTTCTTTAACTAG